>JAODAL010010605.1:0-104261 GCA_025379985.1 Phyllomedusa bahiana
CCTAATCAACTTTTTTATTTTGTTTGTTTTAGTTTGTGGGGTATTCCACCTAAAATCCAGGGTGTGTTTATGTCTGCCCCATACACGCCTGAATTCCATCTCATTCATTCTGTACGGTATTTTATTTTATAGCAAGGGTTAATTTCTCCTATTGTTTGTGGGGTAATTTGGATTCAAATACAGGGTGTGTGTATTTCTGCCCCAAATACGCCTGAATTCCATCTGTTTTTTTCTGTATCGTATTTTATACCCAAGGGTTAATTTATCCTCTTGTTTGTGTGGTAATTTGGAGTCAAATACAGGGTGTGTGTATTTATCATATACAGACATCTTCATTAAACAGAGTCTGTTATATTGCACATTTTTTATCAAACAGTATGTCATACAGAGAGGTGGCAGGCCATTCACACGCGAGTGGCAGTGGCACAAATGTTCCTGGAGCAGGGACAGGTCACAGCTAGTGATGAGCGATTGTGTCAACTATCGTTATCGAGTCGATATCGACAATTATCATGACGATAGCCGATAGTCGATAACAGATTATCGCCGATGACCATTAAAGTCTATGGGGGAGGAACAACAGCTTCATTCTTACACCCAAACAGGGGTGGAGAAGCAGGAATTAACATCCACAAAAGTAAACTGGATACTTGCTACATCTTAGGCAAGACAATTAGGCAACAAGAGTCACAGAAAAAAACTGACAGACTATTCACTATCCCTGTCTTGTACAACAGCATGACCCTTAAACCTGCATGACCACAAATTAAAAATTGCCAGAAGGCAGTATTATTTGAACCACCATTTTAGTAGAACTGGACATTGACTATCCCTGTCCTGGAACGCAGCATGACCCTTAAACCTGTCTGACCCACGGATTAAAAAGTGCCGGAAAAAGGATTCTTTGAACCACCATTTTAGTTGAACTGGACATTGACTATCCCTGTTCTGGACTGCAGCATGACCCTCAAACCTGCATGACCACAGATTAAAAAGTGCCGGAAGAAAGTAGTCCTTGAAGCAGTATTTTACTGAAATGGACATTGACTATCCATATCCTGTAACGCAGCATGACCAAAAAACCCGCACAGGTGCCCTTATGGACCATCAGCATAAAATTTCGCAATAAGAAATAAACTATATTAAAAACAACTAGTTTTTTATATACTGCTGCGGCTAGAGGTACTTGCCATTCTACTGGTGACATTGTTCCACCGTGACATTAGAATATGTGTAACACAATATGCGTACAACTGAGCTCTTTGCGGCAAACAGACGCACGGACTGCAATAAGAGTATTTAAATGTTATATGGATTAATATGGCGGCCTTCGCACCACTGACTACAGGCGCAATTTACTAGGAAATATGTATAACACAATATGCGTACAACTGAGCTCTTTGTGGCAAACAGACACACGGACTGCAATAAGAGTATTTAAATGTTATATGGATTAATATGGCGGCCTTCGCACCACTGACTACAGGCGCAATTTACTAGGAAATATGTATAACACAATATGCGTATAACTGAGCTCTTTACGACAAACAGACACACGGACTTCAATAAAACTATTTAAAAGTTATAGGGATAAGTTATGCCGGTTTTTGGGAACACTGACATGCAGTGATTGCAATAGAACTGAAAACACAGGGACAATTTTAACTCCTATCAGAGGTCTGCTGGCCAAAAAAGTGGTAAAAAAACAATGCTTTTTCAATTGAAGATCACAAAACACACTGAGCTGCAAAATATCTTCCTATCAAATGCCTCTCCTCCTGATGTCCCCCCCCACCCCCGCAGTGATTGCAATAGAATTGTAAAAACAGGGACAATTTCAACTCCTATCAGAGGTCTGCTGGCCAAAAAAGTGGTAAAAAACAATGCTTCTTCAATTGAAGATCACAGAACACACTGAGCTGCATAATATCTTCCTTTCAAATGCCTCTCCTCCTGCCGCCCCCCTCCCACCTCCACAGCTGCACACACCAGTAGATATCCTTAAAACTTTCTCTAACTAAATAAGAAGTGAAATTCTCCAATCTAACTCTATTCTAAGCTGTAGGTAGGTGGATGGTTTCTTGTATTAGAAGAGACTATCTCTCAGAGCTGTTAGTACAGCTATTGGTTTAAACACAGAGAGACACGTCCTGCTGTGAAGTGTGATAGACAGAGAATGAGCTCAAACAGGAAATGAAGTTGCATAGATAAAACGAGGCCATGTGATTTTTGCAGCCAATGAGATCCATACACCGCAAAGTGGTGACGTTGTACATCCTCCTCACCCCCCTCTATCATCGGAGCTGATTGGCTGGCCGCCAAAATGACATGAAACGCTGAAAATGGCGCGATAGTAATAGATTATCTGTAAGATTGTCACCTAAACTACCGCGTGATCGGAAATTTCCGATAAGCCTAAAAACCATGCCGATTTCAACTTTTGGCAATAATATCGCTCATCCCTAGTCACAGCACATTAAAGGGACGTCGCAGCAGGGTTGACTCGGTGAGGCCAGAGCTACTGTTGTCATCTAGTTGCCGTGTGTTGAAGACCAGCTGACGGTTCTTGATTGGTTGACTAGGTCATCCACTTCCTCCCTGATTACATCTGACAACCCCAGCCAAGAGTCGGTGGGTTCGTCTAACACAATCCTTAGTTGGCATGGCCCAGGAGCAAGTCACCTGTCCTCAACCCGTCTCTGTCCCATTCAGTTCCCTGAAAATGAATAATTTTTACAAGGAATCCTGGTAAAAAAGCACCCAAAATTTTGTTACACAATTTCTTCCAAGCTTGGCAATACCCTACATGTGGTGCATGGCAGGGCGTATAAGGTAGGGAGTGTTATTTGGCTTTTGGCACGCAGATTTTGGTGGGGTCATGTTGCATTTGCAAAGCCCCCAAAGTACCAGAACAGGTGAAACCTTCCAGAAGTCACTCTATTTTGGATTCAATACCTCTCAGGGATCTTATATAGGGGTGTACTGTGCATTTTGGGCGCACAGGTGGTCCATTGTTTTTTTTAGCATGGGGTCTTGAAAATGGGAGGAAAAAACTCAGTTCCGCCATTGTTTTTTGGGCTTCAATTTTACAGTGTTCACCGTGCAGTGTAAATGACTGGTCGGTACAAACTGCAATGATATAAATTTTATATAGTTTTTTATGTTTTATTACTTTTACACAATAGAAATAGATCTATAAAAAATTGCGTTTTTATGTTGTCCGATTCTGATAGCCATAACTTTTCTGTATATGGACCTGATTATGAGCTTGTTTTTTGCGGGATGAGTTGACGTTTTTATTAGTACCATTTTGGGGTGCATATGATGCTTTTATCTCTTTTTATTAAGGTTTTTGTGAGGTATTTTGAACAAAATACAGCATTCCAGGTAGTGTTTTTTATTTTTTACAGTGGTCACCGTGCAGTATAAATGACATGATAGTTTTACTCAGCAGGTCGATACGATTACAGTGATACCAAATTTGTATATTTTTTTATGTTTTACTGCTTTTACACAATAAAATCACTTTTATTCAAAAAGGAAAACACGTTTTTGCATCGCCATAGTCTGAGAGCCACAACTTTTTTACTTTTCTGTGTACGGAGCTGTGTAGTGACTTGTTTTTTGCGGGATGAGTTGACATTTTTATTGGTATCATTTTTGGGGGGCCAAGACTTTTTGATCAGTTTTACATCCGTTTTATGGAAGGCAGGGTGAAGAAAATACTGCAATCCTAGTAGTGTTTTTTTATTTTTAACAGTGCTCTCCGTGCAGTATCCATGACTAGTTAGCTTTACGCTCTGGGTCAATATGATTATGGTGATACCCAATTTATATAGATTTATTTTATTTTGTAGCACTTTTTTATTTTAAAAAGTGTTTTTTGTATAAAACAATATTTATACATCGCTGTCTTCTAAGAGCCATAACTTTTTTTTTTCCGTATACAAAGCTGTGTAAGGACTTTTTTGTGTGGGATGAACTGACGTTTTAATTGGTCCAACTTTGGAATTTATATGAGTTTTGGATCGCTTTTTATTCCATTTTATGTGCTGCAGGATGAACAAAAATCGCAATTCTGTGACTGTTTTTTTTACGGTTAATTAACATGACAGATTTATAGGGTGGGTCGTTACGCACGCGGCAATACCAAATATGTGTACTTTATTTATTTTTTATCTTTTTTGGGGCGATTGGCGTTGGTAAAGGGGAAAAGTGCAATGTACGTGTTTTTTTATTTTATTTTTTCACTTTTTCAACTTTCCCCAGTCTGGATCTGTAACAGCAATCATCAGATTGCTGTTACAATAGGAGACCTGTACACAGAATTACTGCTGTGTACAGGTCGCCATGGTAACTGCCAATCACCATGACCACAATGCATTGCGGGCATAGTGATGTCACCAGACTACCCATATGCATTCAGACAGCATCCGGGGAGTCCAGTGAGCAGATAAGTAGCAGCGCGGAGCGTCGTTACTGCGCCGATTGTAGGCAGGAGGAGTTTACTCCTCCTGCCTGCGATTTCATTATCGCGACCATGACAGGTTGCGATAATGACGCGTTAATCACCCGTGGTCGGAGCTCACTCCAGCCGCGGGTGATGCGGCATGAGGCCAGCAGTAATATACCTCTGGTCCCATGTCGCAATGATGCAGGGCTCGCCTGTGAGCACGCACGATCGCCAGGACGTATGCATACGTCCATTTGCGGGAACGCACTTTCCGCTAGGGCCTATGCATACGTCCAATGTCGGGAAGGGGTTAAATCATAATGACAACCAAAATCATCCAATTGACCCTGATCAAAAGTTCACATACCCTGGTGATTTTGGCCTGATAACATGCACAGAAGGGGACACAAATGGGTTTGAATGGCTACTAAAGGTAACATCCTCACCTGTGACCTATTTGCTTGTAATCAGTGTGTGTGAATAAATTGACTCAAACAGAGAAAAAAAGGACGGCACTTGTTATCCTCCAATTACGGATAAAATGTTCCTTTATTTTTTCACCATATAAAAAAAAACAACCTATAGCGAGCATTCCGCAAATACAAAAATACAGATTAAAAAAACCACCACACGCTTATGCGTTTCGAGTCAAGCGACCCTTAGGCATAGCATGTAACATACAGATTTGGCGGAATATTTAAAAGAAAAGGCGAACCAATCATAAGATCATTTTAATTAAGCAGACACCTGACCACTACAAACACATGGAAATACCAGTAACTGGCAGCAAATACACAGGAGCATTTTTGCCAAAAAGAATGGGCAGCTTTACCATCTGAGAAAATAAAGAGCCTCATCCACAACTACCACAAAAGACTTCAAGCTATCATTGATGTTAGAGAGGGCAATACACGGTATTAAGAACTGGGGTAAACTTTTAATCAGGATGTTTTTGGTTTTCATTATGATTTTAAAAGAGAAAACACAATAGTTTGACAATAAATGGTTTCACCCAACCACTAACCATGAGTGGAAAAAAAGTTTTTGTGTTATCATTCATATTCTCTGAAAAAAGGCCAAGAAAGCAAAAATTCTGCCGGGCTACGTAAACTTTTGAGCACAACATGTGTATATACTGTATATACACATGTCCCCTGTATGTAGTCACATATATGTCCCCTGTAGTAATTATGGATATATTCCCCCTGCAGTAATCATAGAGATATTTGCCCCTTCAGTAATTATAGATAGATACAGTATATCCCCACTGTAATAATTATAGATAGATATATGATCCCTGTAGTAATTATAGAGATACATGTCCCATGCAGTAATTATAGATAGATATATTCCCTCTGTAGTAATTATAGATAGAGATATACCCCCTGTAGTAATTATTGATACGTATATGCCCCCTGCAGTAATTATAGATAGATATATGCCCCCCGGTAGTAATTATAGAGATATTTTCCCTCGGTAGTAATTATAGAGATAGGGCTAGCACTAGCCAGGGAGGAAGAGACGGCTAAATGGCTGGCGTGCAGAGGCCCACTTGGGGCAAACGCAGTAGGTCCGGCTGGAGCCAAGGACTGTGCCCCCAAAGGGCCCCTGAGATGGCCCCGGTAGGAATCTTCTCCCCACGATGAGCCCATGGACCACTCTGGGGAGCAGCAGGCTGACTCCCGGCCCGGGTTGTTTGGGGCCCCATATTTGTCAGAGGGAGGGGTATCCGCCCGGGGTCCCCAACTGGGGCAAGGGGCTGGAAATTTCCTGGGGTCCGTTTTGGGGGGCACACCCCATTGAGGGGGGAAGGTCAAAAGGCTGGTGCATAGAGCTGGGGGGACCCCCGAGGGTGGATAGCATCGTTTTTTGTACAAAACTGAGGGAAATATGCACCTAAACCTTTTCCTGCCTAACGGATTTATAGGGAAAGAGAGCTAACTACCCCGGGGGTGTGCCCGACTCTAACCAAGCTATGGGCAGGGTGTCTGGCCAGGCATCCGGTTTCTCTTTGCCACTTTAAGACCTGCCTTTAGAACCCGTTCCATGGCCCCTTCACAAGTGGGTTTATGCCCGTGGCAAGCAGGGTTGCCTCCCTACTCCATATAGCCCTCTTCTTCTTTTCTTTGGGCCCCTTCTTTTTCCAGCTTTCCTTTTTTCCAGTGAGCTTGCCTGCATCTTTGGGCCCCAGTCTCCTTGCAGGGTTTGGGGGCAAATTTTCCTCCTGCACCACTGAAGTGACTTGCTTCCCCCTTTTTCACCCCGCATCCCGTGTGGTGCTTTTTCACCAAAAGGTTTTGTCTTTGTATTTACTTTTATGTGCCTTGATTTCAGTATAGCCACTGTCCTGGAGCACGTGCATCCATCAGGACCTAATGGCTTGTCCATGTTTCACTGGGGTTCCCGCAGCCGTGAGAAATCCTTGTGCTTTCAAATAGTCCCACAGTCCATGGGCAAACCCCGAAAGCTTATCATAGATCGTACATATGTTGGCCGTTTTGCCTCTGCCAAACTCATGCTGCCGTCGTTCTTGGGCTGACTATGCAATGGCAGACTTCTTTGCTTCCAACACTGCTAGTGGCTAGTGCCTCACTGGCCATATCCCGTGAGAAACACCCTGCACTGTCAGCAAATCTGGATCCAACCACAGAAAGACCCAATAACAGGTTACAAAAGAAAGGATCACCATCTGTCATGATTTCTAAGCAATAACATCGCTCTCTTCCTTTGCACCGGATACTAGTGGTATTCCTCGTCATCCTCATTCCCCCCTAGAGGAAGGGGCATTAAGGTGCTGGAAGAAGGGAACAAACAACACTCGCAAGAAGAGTGACGTTATCTGGCAGGAGGCGAGAACTCTGAAGCCTGAGACCTGTGCTGAGAGAAAGCCACGGTTGAAATATGCGGCAAATGTCGACGAGAGCCAGAAGGATGAGGGGAGTGGTCCCGACTACATATCCGCTGTTTTTATCCAGAGCACTTGGGCTGCAACTACCAGCTTGAAATTGGAAGGTCCTCCCTTAGCACTGGGTCCAGTCTTGCAGAGTAAGTATCCAACTGGTCTGTTTCGGCCTGCATGGGCCTGTGTAGAACTACCCATGGCATGTCCTTTCCCTTTCCCCCCTGATACAAAGAGCTATGAAGATCTCTTGTATCCGGCAGGTTCTAGTGCAGGAGCACAGGGCAATAGCTTTCTCAGCTTCTGAAGGACTCTAAGCATCTTTCATCAAGGAGTAATGGGAGTTGTCTTCACTGCCTCATACAGAAGAATTTACACAAGAGTGGACATCCCTGTCCAATTGAGGCTGGGCTTCAGGATAGACAACATCAGGAGCAGGGTCCCGAGTATCTGGGCTTGTGATGACCTAACTCTTCTCTGTAATGCGGGGGACCAGTGTCCTGCTCTGTTGCAGTTCAAGCCAGTAGCGGTGGTCTAGCTTGTAGGCTCCAGGGTCCTCACATACGTCGGCCACTATCACAGGAGCAGGTCTTGATCCCACATATCCCGCAGGCAGATTGTTCTCAATGCCTTTTGCAACTAGAAGCACCACATCTCTTGGTAGAGTCTTGTACTCAGGCCGAACCATCCTCAACTGCTTCCTCATAGGTTACAACAGGCCATCCACAAAAGCACTGGTCAGCATCAGAGCATGTGGTTTCTCAAACGGAGGAGAATCTCAGATCAGAGAACATCTGAGACATCCGTGCATGGTATTCCTCCTAATCTTGGTTGATGTCATTCAGCGTCAGCTGTTCACAACATTACACTCTGGAGGCAGCAGTGACCTCATCCATATCTGACAGCTAGCTGAGGGATTTGGCCACAGTAGGCCAGTCTGAATCCCCTGCTTTAACTTCCGACAAGGACCATAAATCTTTCCAAGTCGCTGTGTAGTTCTTCAGACCTGGACTATATTCCTGTAATAGGGCATAGGTCGTTTTGTCTCAGTTCCGGTAATCTCATCTATAAAGATCAGACACTTGACTCCGGTGGGAATGTAACATAACATGATCGGGCCTACCACTCCCCCCTTTGCAGTGAGGCCCTGTGAGATCAGGGGGGCGTCTGCCGAGTCAATTTCCTGAGCCTCTCCACTGGTCAGCTGACTGCACCTCCATGTCTTTCCCTGGTTTGCTGTGCAGTGGGCAGCTGGTGTCTTCCTTCAGCAGCAGCAGACATTTTTCCCTGACTTGTCCCGTATGAGCTCATCCACTCGTTCTTACCCCTATCTTGTCATCCTCATGCTGTAGAGCCTGCTCCCACTGTATCTTCTCTCACCAGTAACCATAAGGTCTCCACTGTAAACGGATTGGCTGGGTCTGGTCACCATATACCCCATATTTACATCCTTATTGGACATCACAATGCTATGTGCCACCATCTTGGGTCCAGGAAGTGGAAGTGGTGACCCCGGAGGGGCGGCATTTAATCCAGAAGGAAGAGGATGTGACATCCCTGATGGGAGCAGTAGGCGGGGCTGGAGGTAAAGTGACATGGAAGGGGCGGGCAGTGTCACTAAAGTTCAGGTAGTCTGGTGAACAGGGCAGGGCTGGATCAGAAGTGTGGTTACAGGGGGCAGGGTTGACTTGTGTCACAGGATGGTGCTGTTTTTTCTGTGGGTGTGGGTTCCCTAATTGTAACAGCAGTTCTGTCTACACCCCTGACTTTGCTCTCCACCCCCAAGACAAGTCCCTCCGCCATTACAGGGTGTCGGCACAGTATTCACACTTTCCTTTGTTTCCTTTGTTTTTACAATCACATGTTTACGTTTTCAGGACATACAAGACAAAACATTGTATTGAATGTTATAGAAACCGATTTCAGGCATGCTGTGCTCAGCTTTTCCTCTAGACCAAGGAAAGCTTGAATTCATGATTCCACCATCAAATTAATTCTCAATTTAATCACAAGATGCTTTTTTTTTTTTTTCCCCAAGCCAGCTGACCAGTCCACCGCTCCACTGCAGAGACACTCGGCTTTTTACTCTGATCCTCAGATGCCTTAAACACCATGCTTTCCAGCTCTGCTTTCAATCAGTTCCAAAACATTCAATACACATAAAACAGAAAATACCCCACAAGGAGTTAATTTGACAGGTCATAGGTTCAATAGCATGGGCCGACTCGTTGCCTGTCAGCGTGACCTAACAATTAACCGATGAACATAGTACAGCAGCCACTAGACAAACGGATCTGCTCGGATAAGCAAAGTATAAAATCTACTTACCCCGGACAGATGTTCAGAAGAGTGATGGTGCCTTTATCTCTCATCTGTGTCTGCCAGTAGAAGCTGCACCAGTTCAGTTTTCGGTTAATGAATCAGATCCAAGCCCATGCCCCACGTTACAAGGCGACATCTGAAATGGAAAGTAGCCTCAAAGGGGCTATTCTGTCCTTGTGGGGGTCCAAATTATCTTAAAAATAACAAAGGGTGCACCGAGAAAACAAATCACAACATGCCCTGTTGCTGTGAAAGTGCTTTCTGCTTTATTAACAAAATGATGGCTTTTTTTTTATACCTTTGCAAATTAGTAGATAAGAAGCATCACATGTACCTGGTTGTGAGGATCTATTGGCACGTCCTTATCTCCAGACCACTCCTCACTGCTCAGGAATGCTTTGGACACAGGGTGTAACTTCTGAACAGGCACCATCTTTGATTACTCAACAAATCTCTACAAACTGCTACAGGCGGCCATTTTGTTTAACACATTAATGACAAAAGATATGCCTACAGCTTTTACATGCTGTATTATATAGGTATGTGCCTATTATATATATATATATATATATATATATATATATATATATATATATATATATCTATATATATATATATATATATATATATATATTTATATATATGTGAGGTATATAATAACTAATACATTAAAATAGAGACACAAAGGATCACACATATATATAACCTTTGTTCCCATCCACAACACACACACATATACATACAGTACACACACATACACACGTATACACACACATTCAGTACAGTTCACATTCATGAAGATGGTGTTGTTCCACCCCTATATACACAAACATATATACAGTACATACACATTTACATACTTATATACATACACATGAACACACATATACATACACACATGTATACACACATATATGGTTCACATAATAGATGTCCAGCACGACCCAAAAATAAACTTAAAATCATGTAAAATTTATTGTAGAAAATAGTATAAAAATATACAAGAACTTACATTGCACATGGTCAGATGGCTAGGAGTGGTGACCAAAGAGTCCGTAGGACAAAGACACTGACGCATTTCGGGCTTAGTATATAGCGCCCTTACTCATAGTGACTCATATATACATACACACATGTATACACACATATACATACATACAGTACACACATACACACATATATACATACACACATGTATACTCACACATATACATACACACACATGTATACACACATATACATACAGTACACACACATACACACGTATACACACACATTCAGTACAGTTCACATTCATGAAGATGATGTTATTCCACCCCTATGTACAGAAACATATATACAGTACATACAAATTTATATACATACACATGAACACACATATACATACACACATGTATACATACATATACACACATATATACATACACATACATACAGTACACACACACACGTAGACACACATATACATACACACACACGTATACACACATGTATACACATATATGCATGGAAAAGAAAAAAGAGAGGGGGCGCACAATAGTGTTATACTGTAACAATAGGGGTAATAGGTGGAAAGTGATGATATATTCTCACCTTTTGGTGTTGTGCTACTAATGTAGAGGCACAACACTCATAAGCGCTTGCAGGGCTATTTGTATCCCGTAGCCCTTACTACGGCAGCCGCTGGTCTCTGGAGCTCCGTTCGGTGAACCGGTAGGAGAAGATTGCCAAGAGGAAAAAAGGAAAAACTGACCCGACGCACGTGCAGTGAAATTAAAAAAAGCCCAGGATGATGCGCTGATGAAGCGCGGGTACACGCGCGAAACGCGTTAAGTTCTGTTTGTATGTTTTTAATTTTGCATCGGTAACTTCGTAGCAATTTTAAGAATAAAAATTTTTAATTGAAAGCCTTTATCCTGGGCTTTTTTTATTTTCACTGCACGTGCACCATGTCCGTTTTTCCATTTTTCCTCTTCACATGTATACACACATATACATACACACACATGTATACACACATATACATACACTCACATGTATACACACACATATACATACACACACATACACACACATACACACACACACGTATGCACACACATATATACATTCAGTACAGTTCACACTCATGAAGATGATGTTGCTCCACCCCTATTATACTATCTAGTCCTGGTCTCTACAGTGAGGCTACTCACTCACTTGAGACCTCCAGGATGTGGGCACCTGTGGGAGCTGCTGCTGCTGAAGCCATAAGGACAGTAGTGTAGCTGCAGGAGATGGTCCGAGAGCAGAGATAACAGCACATCAGGGGGCGGAGCTTCTCACTCACTGCTGCGGAACTTCCTGACACTTCACTGTGTGAGCAGCCGGCGCCCCCTCCTTCCTCCTAAACTCCTGTCACCTCCTGCTGTCGCCCTCCCTCTCCCTGCCAGAACTTAGGAACCGCCCTGAACTGTATGTTTGTCCAGAGGACGCACATTCAGTTAAATAGATCATCGGCACTCCAGGCCCATAGCAGCTGCCTGGAACCCGACGATCTAAAGTTCGGGGCACAGGCCGTGTTATCCAGGGCTTGTGCCCCGGATAAGACTGCCTAGCAACCCCACTGAATCCATCATTGATAAAGCCAAAAAGAAACAGGAGTTGGTCCAGAAAATAATAAGTAAATGGAATATTTGCATGTCTTCTGTGTTTTGTTTCCACTCCTGCTTTAGGCTACCTAACCATCGGACAATCCTGATGCAAACAAAGGACCATGTCATACTAGCCTTGCGACTTCTCCGAAGACACAATCGGTTTTCTTTTTCCTTTTCATTCCTTCTGACAGATTAAAAGAAGAGGAAAACCAAACATAGTGGCAACGTCATAGAGTGGTGGAGGGTGGAAACAGCATTAGGAAACCACAGAGTGGTCAACTGAGAGAGTGGTCAGTTGGCAGCAGCATGAATACGCCACAGAGTTGTACAATAACAGATTGTAGAGGTGGCAGCAGCATGAGCAGAGCCGTCTTAACAGCATTATGGGCCCCTGGGCATAGCACTGCAGAGGGCCCTGCCCACAAACATGACATTACACTTGGTCATGCCTCGAACCCCCCCTCAATCCACACATATATTATCACACCACTTATGTCTGGACACCGGCAGCCTGCAAGACTATTTGGCAGGGCAGAGAGCCTTTAGCTCCCTTCTCCATCCTGGTTTTTTTGTTTGCACATCCAACCAAGGGATCCAGGATATGTTTCTTGTATTCCTGAGACACACATACACCACTTGGGGCCCCTATACTTGTGAGGCCCCCAGGCAACTGCCTAGTGTGCCCAATGGAAAAGATGGCCCTGAGCATGAGTAGCTTACAAAGTGGCACAATTACACAGTGTGGAGTTGGCAGCAGCAACAGCAGCATCAGGTCAGAGAGTGGCACAATGTCATAATTTTGAGGTGGCGGCAGCTAGGTGACATAATGAGGAAGTGGCGGCAACAGCAGCATCAAGCCAGAGAGTAACATGGTGACATAGCATGGAGGTGACAGCAACAGCAGCAGCAGCATTAGGAGACCTGAGTGTTAATGTGGCAGCAGCATCAGAAGGCAACATAATGGCCCAGTGAAGAGTGCGGAGATGGGTGGCAATACCAGTCACTGGTAAAGATGGTGGGTGGTAGAAGGAGCAACTTGCAGCAGATACGTGGCATCAGGCAGGTGGCAGTATCAGAATAGTAGCTGAGGCAGGTAGGCAGAAGAATCCAGGGTTCAGGAACAGCTCCAGGTGCTGCTGGTGGGTACCTTCCTCACTAGGGGGTGAAGAAAGCTCCTCATCAACAACTCCAGACTCAGGTTGCTGCTGGTGGAGCAGGTACTGCTCCTAACCCCCCCCCCCCCTCCTACACACACACACACACAGCTGTGTGTCAGACCTGCTAGAGGATGGACGATGGCGCAGATAGGCAGCCATTAACTGACTAAATAGGATGTCTCGATAGTACTTGAGTTTGTCTTCCCTCTCAGCAGGTGAAAAATATCTCCCAAATCTGCTCATTCCTTCACTTTGAAAGCACAAAAATGCTTTTCCATGCTCTCGCCATCCCACACCTAGACTATTGCAACATCCTTCTCTGTGGCCTCCCATCTAGCACCCTCGCTCCCCTTCAATTCATCCTTAACTCTGCTGCCCGTCTGATTCACCTCTCTCCTCGTTACTCGTATGCCAATCCCTTCACTGGCTGCCCATTGCCCCCACCAGACTCATGTGGCATGAGATATAGTCGCCACGTCTCCAGTCAACTGAACAGACAGATTTTGCAGCATCTTTTCCAGGACATGAAGAAGTGGAATGACGTTGTTCATCCCGTAGTCCTGGCGGCTGACAAATAATGCGGCCTCCTGAAAGAGCCTGAGCAAACGGCAGGTGTCACGCTTGAGCTGCCACTGCCTGATATCAAAATTACACAGTGGAGTATCCCTGTCGCTTGGATCATGAAGAAATCATTAATGGCCTTTCTCTGTTCATAGATTTCTCTCTGTTTTTCTCTGTTCATAGATTTCTCTCTGTTTTGCTCTGTTTTTCTCTGTTCATAGTTTCTCTATTCTGTCGAGCTCAAGGAGGGTGTGCTTGGCAGTGTAGGAATGGCTGAAGTGCATGCAAAGTTTCCTGGCCATTTTAAGAACGTCTTGCAGATGGGTGGAAGACTTGAGGAACCGTTTGACAACCAGATTAAACACGTGTGCCATGCATGGCCCATGGCTCAGCCCTCCTCGGCACAACGTGGACACCATGTTCTTTCCATTGTCTGTCACCATGGTTCCGATTTGCAGTTGTCGCGGAGAAAGCCAGGAATCGATTTTGTCTTTCATGACGTGGAGCAGTTCCTCCCCTGTGTGACTTTGTTTGCCTAGGCAAACCAGGTGTAGAGCTGTGTGACACTGCCGTGCCCTGCACATGTGGTATGCTGGAGGAGCACTAAGACTTGTCGATGCAGTGGAGGCTGAGGTGGTGGAGGAGGAGGAGGCGGACATTGACGTAGGGCCGTGGTGTCAACGTTAGGTTCCTGGCCACGCTTCAATTTCTGCCCACAGATTCTACATATACCCATGTTCGCCTCCTCCGGTGTCTTGGCAAAAAACTGCCACACCGCTGAGAATGTGATTTTACCACAAGTGCTGCGCACTGACTGACTGCTGCTGCCGCTGCCTCGGTGATCCCCCGATTTTGGGGGTTTTAAAGGGGTTAAACCCCTGGGGTTTTCCGCCCTGTTTCCTCCCCGTTCCCCCCTTTACCAACCCCTGCCCTCCCGGCACGGGCCCCCCTCCCCCGATTGATTTTACCCCTTCTTTCCCCTTTGTAATCAAATTTTCACACCTAAGGGGGAAAATTTTAAAAGGGAATTTTTTAAAAGGAAAAAAAATTCCCTGAAGGCCCTTTTTTGAACCGGGGGGGAAGTTTTTTTTTTTTTTTCAAACGGCCCACACTGGCAAGGGGGGGGGAATTTGGGGGGGAAAAAAGGAACCCCCCAACCCCGGAGCTGGCCTCAACCAGGGGCTCGTCCCCAAAACCCAAAAAAGGGCGCCTTTTAAAAACCCAAATTGCACGTTAAATTACAACCAAAATTGGAATATTGAGGGAAAAAAAATTTTTGGGTATTTGAAAATTCCAGTTGTTATAAAAACCTTTCCTGAATCAGCTTTTTAGTTTGTTTTTTTGGGGTTGGGGACGCTCAAAGTCTGTGCAAGTTTTTTTCTAAACTATGTAAATGTGCCCCGGGGAAAAAAGGGTTTTTTTTTTTTTTAAAAGGTTTCTTTTAACCCAAAGTATTTTTTTTTTTCCCTTTCCCCCCCCTTTCATCAGTGTCCCGTACCTTCTAAGAACTTCGTCCCGTATTGCTTTGGTTTTGAGAATGGCCCCAAAAAGGGAAATCTTTTAAAAATTCCTTGCAATTTTGCATTTTCCTAATGCAACTGGCCCGGAACTTAGCAGCGAGCACGCCCCAATTTAAAATTCTAAAATTAAGGGTTTTTCCAACGTTTTTGGGGCGAAATTTTAAAAAAAGCAATTCCAGCCCAAAAACCCCCACACTTGAAAAGAACCCCCGGCTGCCCCTCACGCCCACAATCAACATCCAACTCGTAAACTTAAAATCACCCCCAAAATTAGGGGTTTTTAAAACCCCAAAAAAAGGCTGACCTCCGGCTTTAGAGAATGCATCGGGACAAATTTTTGGCAAAAAAGGCAATTTTCAGAAAAAATTTTTTAAAACGGCAGCAAAACCCTCAAAAATTAGAAAATTTAAAAACTAAGAGATTTCCCGGAAATTTATTTTAAGGAAAAATGAAACAAGGGGAAAAAATTTCCCCCTCCCGGAAAATTTACAATAAAAACCCCTTTCTCCCGCCTTAAAATAACTTTTTGCATAAAACCCCGGGAAACAAAATGTCCCAGAAATTTACTAAGGAAGAGTTTCCCCCAAAAAAAGTGCCATTTTTCCCCAAAGATGGGGGCGAATGAAGCTTAAAAAGGTAATTAAAATTTTCCCTCAAAAAATTACGGTTTTTCAAAAACCCCCGCTAAAGGTCCTTTTTTAAATGAAAAATCCGTTGCCAAAAGACACCACAAAAGTTTTTTGCCGAGGGAAAAAAGGCTAAAAAAAGCAAGGAAAGGGGCGGGGTTTTCCGAAGCGGGAACAAAGTTTTAAAGAAAAAAAACCCCCTCCCAAGAAATTTGAAAACTTTGGGCCAGCCAATAGATGTCCATCTTGAAAAAGTAACCCCAGTGACCGCCCCCAAATATTAAAAACCCTCCTCCCCCCTCTATTTTTAATAACCCGTTCCCCCCCCCCCCCCCCCTCCCCCCCCCCCAAACGGTTTTTTGCTCCAAAAAGGCCCCTTTAAGCGTTAAAATTAGCTACTTTTCCCATTGACCACCCCAACCAAAAACCACGGGAATTCCTAATCTTGACAGGGTGGGAACAGCCCCTTGGGGAAAAAGGGGGGGAAAAAATTATTTTAAAATAAACCCATTTTAAAAAAGGCCGACATTTTTTGAAAGTTCAATGTTTTAAACCTCACTCCAAAAAAATTTTGCTTTTAAACGGTTACCTTTTTGGGAAGGTTGAATAAGGGCATTATGCGGGCACTGAAAATTTCGGGGCTCAAAAAGACTTGAACAGATTAAGGAGGGGTTTAAAAGGCCTTTTTTGGGAAAAAATTAAAAAGTCCCCCAAAAAACCCGGCAAATAGCGTAAAAGGCTAATTTTAAAAAAGGGGGATTTTTGTTGACTGGTTTTGATACGCCAGGTTTTTAAAATATTTTAGTGTCAAAAAAGGTAAAAAAGGGGGGTCTTAACCCCCCCAAAAAAAAAAACGTTGTTTTAAACCTTTCTCTTTTTTTCCAGTTTAAGGGAAAAGTAAAGAGACGACCTTTTTTGATTTTTTACCCCACATTTTCCAAAATAACCAAACGCAAAGAAAAATTTTTTGGGGCATTTTTTGGGGGGGAAAACCCCTCCCTTTCCCGGGAAACCCCTGAAAAACAAAAATTTGCAAAAAGAAAAATTTTTTGATGTGTTATCACAAAACCCCATCAAAAGGGAAAAGCGGGGCCCAAAGGTTTTTGAAAAACCAACGTTAAAAAGGGGGTTTTTTACAAAGCTTTCTTTTTAAAACCCCTTTTTAAAGTGTGGGGTCTCTTTTACAATGGTTATAAAAACGTTGAAAACACCCCCTCTTCTTAACCCCCCAAAAATTAAAAAAACCTCAAAAGTTTGGGGGGTTTCACCAAAGTTTAGAAACTAAAATTTTCCCCTTGGAATTTCGGGGGCCCCAATCTTGGGTTTCTGTAGTGCTTTTTTGGGGCAATAAAAGGACAAGATCCCAAATGACGGAAGGTTTTCAAAAAATTTTTTTTGAGATTTGTAAAAAGGGGGGGAGGTTTTACAAAAACTTTAAAATTTTGAGTGATAGGATGGGGGGGAAATTTTTCAAAAACAAGGAAATATAAATTTTAAAGATTGTTGAAGTAAAAAAAAAAAAAAATTATTTGGGTTTAACCCACTGAGAACTGGGGGAAACCCTAGGAAAAGAAGGGAAAATTTTGCTAAGGGAAAATTTAGGCCATAAGGGTAAATGCAAGGGTAAAAGCCCCCCTCAAAGTTGATAGGGGGAAAAAGGAAATTTGGTTAGGCCAAAATTTAAAATAATTTTCCGGATCACAAGGGTTAAAATTAATTTCCCCCTCCTTCGGGGAAAAAGGGATTTTTTTTTTCGAACAAGACATCATTCCTACCCTTCGAAAAATTTGGGGGGGAGCGGGACCAAAAGGCGAAACAAAAGTACCCTTGCCCTAGAAGAAAGAGTTTATAAAAAAATAATGGACAGAAAAATGCTTCAAGGATCAAACTAAAAAATTGGGTTGCACCCCCTTTCCCTTTCGGGCGAAAGAGCAGGCTTCCCAACAACGGGGAAAAAGCTTTTTCCAGATTTTCTCCCGCAAGTAAACTAAGAAAAAAGCCCGAGATGAAAGATCACTATGTGGCCTTATGGAAAAGAAATTTTTCAAGGGCCACGGAGCCAGCTCCCCTTTGAAGAGCATGAAGAATGTGGTTTCCCTTTTTTTGGGGTGTTCATCACGAAAAACCCAAACCCGATAGGTGGTGTTTGACTCCAGTGAAAAATCATGGGTTATCCCTGAACGCGTTCTCCTCACAGGCCCGAACCCGACCAACAGCTTGGTAGGGTGCTTATGAGATTCAGAAAGGAGACGTCGCCATTCCGCTGAATTGAGCAAATGTTCCATTGTTTCATCGTACGAGAAAACCCCCGAAAATTTCCTAGGTTTCTTGGCACAGGGACAATGACACTAACAAAGGGAAAAGATCGAATACCGATGAAGGTGCAGGTTTTTGGTAAAGTCCCTTTACCGGTCGATTATGGGCCCGCAAAAGGCGCTTTCTGAGGCGAGTCGAGTTTGGGGAAGGATGCTCGTCCTTTTTTGAAAGAGACTTCTAGTGGACGACGCATCAAATCCTTTCCACAGCAGAAGAAGCCATAGACTGCTCAAAAGGACACAAGGTATGCTGTCTAAAGCTTGTTGCGATTACACAAAAATTGCCTCCCAAAATATGCTGTCTGAAAGCCTTTCAGCCCCGCGACTGTGCCCCAGAAATTTGAGTTGAACCTTGGATAGCGACCCCCCAGTGCAGAGAAGTCTGGGTTTAGAGGGGTTGTTAAATGATTCTCTTGGGTTCCCCGTTTTTTTGTACAGAAAAAAATTACCCAAAAGTGGAGTTTCATGGTAAAAAGCCATATGATCCACGGGGTTTGTCGCCTTTTTTGTACAGGGCAAATTCCCCCTTAAGACAGCTTCAGAAATTTTGAGGGTGGGATGTCCATGCCCCCTTTACAAGCAGCAAAAAAGTGGAGTCCGGAAAGAATCCCCGCCCGCCTTGGACAAGTTCACTACCCCGGTTTTTTCCCAGCATTTTTCCCCAAGCCAGGAAGGGAAGTCAAAATATTTCAGATGATCAACTGAGGCTATGCTGCCTTGCCTACCTAAAAGGGAATTGACAAATTTCAGTAAAGTTTATGTGGGATTCCTGTTTGGAAAAAGGTAAACTAGCCCTAAACCAGGCACACATTAAAACTTGAACTTTGGGCGCTGTACTTGCTGTGAATCGCCGACTTTATTCGCGTGAGCTTGATATTTATGGGTGACAAGTTCTACACGACAGCAGGTTGTCCGGGTTACATAAACAACCAAAAATAAAAAGCTTTTGTTATGTCAGTAACCGCATCGAAAGGATTAGGAAAAACCTCTAACCCTAAGAGTGGCCATGTTCCATTTACCTCAACCTGCAGACTGTGCCACCCGACGTCGTCGTTGGTGCCCTTTAAAAATTCTTGGGTGACAGGGCCGAGTTTTTGCTGAACGAGAGTAAGAAAAAATCTGTGAGACGTTCAGTCTCCCGGACCCCCCAACGATCCCGAGATTCGTCCTGAGTGAAATCCCTATCACCAAGTTGAAAGGAGGTTCGGCTTGAAATTGTCACCGCTTTAAGTTCTCCCGATGGCTAAGCTCGTACGCACCCTGCAAAAATTAGTCCCAAAGCGCAGTGCTTTCCGCTAAAGATGTATTATGTTGTCGGGTTGGGGGGTGTGTCAAAGCCCCCCTTTTGCAGAAACTTCCCCAAAAGTGGATGTAGTGATACTTTAAAGGCAGCAGGTCCTTTCATATGAATGAAATGTCTTAAAAAAAAGGGGCATTCCAAAAACCCCCCCTGTTGTCAAATTAAAACGTAGCGAAAAGACATGGTTGGGTGGGATTTTGGGGGTCGCTGAACGGGCCAATAGGATGTGTGAAAAGAATCTTCCTTTTTTCTGGGCCCCCATCAATGCTACGTTGCTCATACGGCATTATCACGAAAAAAGGGTCAAGCACCCGGGAGACATTTCACGAGGTGCTTTAAGAGCTGCAGGCTTGGATAGTAGGAGCAAAAAGAGGGTTGTAACCCAAAATTCACAACTGTGTTTCGTGTCGCAAGTCAAGGGGTAAATTGAAGCAACAGCAAAAGTCTGACTTGCCAGTGAAGGAAAACACTGAGCCACCTTTACCTATGTTGGCCTGGTGTTTTTGGGGATGGACGTCTTGCACGCAGAACGAGGGGGGTCATGCTGAGGCAAAAAGATGGGGGGTGTTGTTTACATGCATGGTGTACGTGTATACATATTGAAGTTATGAACCATGGAACTTCCCCGTTTTATAATGCTTGAGCGTTTTTCTCGCCACAGAGGACCGTAAAAACAATTAAATCCCACTGTGGAACCAACTTCACGGTGCTGCGAGAATACAAATTTGTCTAAGCAGTTCAGAACTTCTTGGGCCCCAACGGTTGTACATGGATTTCAACCCTCCTCTGCCTCTATATGGGTGGATCAGGGAAAGAAAGATAGGCATAACCCCTAAAATTTGGACTCTTTTTCAGGACCAAAAACCCCCAAAGGGACCCATGAACCCTTAACCACATTCCTAGCTGAGGTGTTGTTGTCAAATCAAGCCCCTTGTTTTTCTTTTCGGCCCGATTCCTGCTCTTTACCCGCAACTTCCTCACTCAGAAGTCGGATCTGTGCTCAGTCCACTGAAAAGCTTCCTTGGTAAAATTTTTTGAAACGGTGGGAAAAATGTTTTAGCATCTGCCAAAATTTTTGGAGCAGATGGAAAGGGGTATCGGCTTTTTCCAAGGAAAAAGAAAAGTGGCAAAAAAGGTTTAAAAAAACCTAAAAAGGGGGGAGATTTGTTTTTGATGAAAAGGCCCGAAAGAGAGGAAATTCTTGGCCCCTGGGGTCATTTTAAAGGTTTTTCCAGCGGATGGTTGAGTCCCTAAGGTGGGGTGACCCCACACGAAAGGAGATTTCCCAAGGGCATTATCAGGCCTGTGTCTGAGATGTCCTCCTGTTACCCCTTGGGAAAGATCACGTCAAGGAACTTTTCAAGTCATTGATCAATGCTCCACCGGACTTTTCCTGAAATCTGTAGGGATTATTACCCTTTTTAAATGTTTTCCCGTTTTATTGTTTTTACGTTTTTTGTTTCTGTTTTTTAATTTGTCTTTCAGGTTCCAGAAGATCATTCTACCGAATAGTTTACATTATGTTGGTTTTTTGTGTATTGAAAACCCAAAGGGTTTTCAGAGGGGAGTATGCTGTCACAGCTTCTATTTATGTACTGTGAAATGTTATTTTTTCTTAACTATGTAAATGCTGCCCCCCGTGGCTAAAGGGTTCATTTTTTTATTTTCAGTGCCTGCCCTTTAATTTAAAATTTTCCCATAGTACATTTTTTTTCCTCTTCTCCTCCCTTCTCTTAATCACGCCCGGGTTTCTTCCTGTCTCCACTTGGCTGCAAGCAGATTATGATCTTACTGTGATGTGCTGTTTTTTGACCGCATGGATACAGTTCTTAAAGAAAATCCTTTTTAAACTGTCCCTTAAAGCAACTCCATTGATTTCTCTACTGCAATGGTACCGCGGGAAACTTATTGCCCGCGAGTTCATGTCTCCCCTTAGTTATATAAATCCTCTCACAACCCTTGGGATTTCTCTAACGTATATCTGTGGCAGAATGGGGGGTATTCCCCCTAAAATCCAGGGTGTGTTTATGTCTCCCCCATACACACTAATTCCATCTCTTTATTCTGTAGGGGGTATTTTATTTTATAGAAAGGGTTTAATTTCTCCTTTTTTTTGTGGGGTAATTTGGATTAAAATACGGGTTTTGTGGTTTTTCTCCCCAAAATACCCCTGAATTCCATTGTTTTTTTCTGTATTATTTTAACCAAGGGTTAATTTATCCTCTTGTTTTTTTGTGGTTTTTGGAGTCAAAAACAGGGTTTGTGTATTTATCATATACAGACATCTTCATTAAAACAGAGTTGTTATATTGCACATTTTTTATCAAACAGTATGTCATACAGAGAGGTGGGGGCCCTTCACACGCGAGGGGAAGTGGAAAAAATGTTCCTGGGCAGGGACAGGTAAAAGCTAGTGATGAGCGATTGTGTAAACTTCTTTATCGGTCGATGTCGATATCGACAATTATCTGAGTTACCCAATATCGAAAAAATTATCCCCGATGACCAAAAAAAGTCTATGGGGGAAGGAACAACCTTCTTCTTCACCAAAACAGGGGTGGAGAAGCGGGAATTAAAACACAAAAGTAAAGGTACTTGCTACACTTGGGAAGACAATTAGGCAAAAAAGGTACAGAAAAAAAATGACAGACTATTCACATCCCTGTCTTGTACAACAGAAAGCCTTAAAACCCTGCATGACCCACAAATTACAAATTCCCCAAAAGGCAGTATTATTTGAACCGTCATTTTTAGAACTGGACATTAAACTATCCCTGTCCTAAAAACGCGCATGCCCCCTTAACCTGTTGCCCCACGGTTAAAAAAGTGCCAAAAAAAAGGTTCTTTGAACCCCCTTTTTGTTTGAACGGACATTGACTATCCCGTTTGGTGCAGCTGCCCTCAAAGCATGCCACGTTTAAAAAAAGTGCGGAAAAAAGTTTCTTAAAGATTTTTTACTGAAATGGACTTTGATTTCCCATATCCTGTAACGCGCATGACCCAAAAACCCGCAAGGTGCCTTAGGGACCATCAGCATAAAATTTACAATAAGAAAAAAAAACTATTTTAAAAAACACTAGTTTTTTTTTATATTGCGGGCTAGGGGTACTCCTTTCCTGGTGACTTTGTTCCACCGTGCATTGAATAGTGAAACACAATAGCGTACAACTGAGCTCTTTGCGGCAAACAACGAGGACTGCAAAAAGAGTAAAAATTGTTATTGGTTTAAATATGGCGGCCTTCGCACCACTGACTCAGGCGCAATTTACTAGGGTATGTATAAACCAAAATATGCTAAAACTGAGCTCTTTGTGGCAGAAGAACAGGGGACTGCAATAAGGTATTTTAATGTTATATGGATTAATAGGCGGCCTTCGCCCCATGACTAAGGCGCAATTTATAGGAAATATGTATAAAAACAATATCGTATAACTGAGCTCTTTACGGAAAACAAGACGCCGGACTAAATAAAATTTTTTAAAAAAGTTAAGGGATAAGTTAGGGTTTTTGGGAACACTGACTGCAGTGTTTGCAATAGAAGAAAACAAGGGACAATTTCAATCTATCAGGGGTCTGCTGGCCAAAAAAGTGGTAAAAAAAAATGCTTTTTAAATTTGAAATACAGAACCCACGGCTGAAAAAATAACTTCCTTTAAAATCCCTTTCTTCCTGATGCCCCCCCCCCCCCCCGCAATTTGAAATAAAATGTAAAAAACGGGGACAATTTCAATCCTATGAGGTCTGTGGCCAAAAAAGTGGTAAAAAACAATGCTTTTCCCAATTGAAGATCACAGAACACACTGAGTGCAAATTTTTCCTTTAAAATGCCTTCCCCCTGCCGCCCCCCCCCTCCACCCCCACAGCTGCCAACACCAGTAGATACCCTTAAAAACTTTCTCAAAACTAAATAAGAAGTGAAATTCTCCAATTAACTCTATTCTAAGCTTAGGTAGGGGGAGGGTTTTCTTGATTAAAAGGACTATCTCTCGAGCGTTAGTCAGTATTGGGTTTAAACACGAGGACACGTTTGTGAAGTGTGAAGACGAGAATGAGCTCAAACAGGAAATGAAGTGCATAGATAAAACGAGGCCAAAGTGATTTTTGCGCCAATGAGATCCTACACCCAAATGGTGACGTTGAAATTCCTCTTACCCCCTCTACATCGGAGTGATTGGCGGCCGCCAAAATGACAGAAACGCGAAAAGGGGGGGATAGTAATAGATTATCTGAAAGATTGTCCCCTAAACTACCCCGTGTGGGAAAATTTTCCGTTTAACCCAAAAAAAACCCATCCCGTTTCAACTTTTGGCAATAATACGTCCCCCATACGCACTTTAAAAGGGAGTCGCGCAGGGTTGACTCGGTGAGCCAGAGCTACTTTGTCATCTAGTTGCCGTGTTTGATGACCAGCTGACGGTTCTTGATTGGTTGACAGGTCATCCATTTCCCCTCCCTGATTAACGGACAACCCCAGCCAAGAGTCGGTGGGTTGGTTAACCAAATCCTTTTTGGGAGGGCCCAGGGCAAGTCACCTCAACCCGTCCTGTCCCATTAGTTTGAAAATAATTTTTTACAAAGGAACCCTGGAAAAAAAGCCCCCCCAAAATTTTGTTCCCACAATTTTTTTTCCAAGTTGCATACCCTCTGTGGTGCATGGCAGGGGTATAAGGTAGGGAGTTTATTTGGTTTTGGAAAGCAGTTTTTGGTGGGGTCATGTTGATTTGCAAGCCCCAAAGTCCAAAACAGGTGAAACCTTCCGAAGCCTCTTTTTGGATTAAATACCTCTCAGGGATCTTATATAGGGGTGTACTGTGCATTTTGGGCGCAAGGGGGTCCATTATTTTTTTTAGCATGGGGTTTGAAAATGGGGGGAAAAAACTCATTCCACCATTGTTTTTTGGGCTTCAATTTTACGTGTTCCCCCGTGCAGTGTAAATGCCCGGGTGGTACAATTTGCAATGTATAAATTTTATATAGTTTTTTTATTTTTTATTACTTTTACACAATAAAAATGTCATAAAATTTTGCGTTTTATTTTGTCCGATTTATAGCCATAACTTTTCTGTATATGGCCCTGATTATGAGCTTTTTTTTTGGGGGGATGAGTTGACGTTTTTATTAGTACCTTTTTGGGGTGCTTTGATGCTTTTATCTCTTTTTATTAAGGTTTTTGTGAGGCATTTTGAACAAAATACAGCATTCCCAGGTAGTGTTTTTTTTTTTTTTCAGTGGTCACGTGCAGTATAAATGACATGTATTTTTTACAGCAGGTCGATACGATTCAGTGATACCAAATTTGTATATTTTTTTTATTTTTACGCTTTTACAAAATAAAAAATCATTTTTTATTAAAAAAGGAAAACCGTTTTTGCATCCCATAGTTGAGAGCCAAATTTTTTTTATTTTCGTGTACGGATGGAGGGGCTTTTTTTTTTGCGGAATGGTTGACATTTTTATTGGTATCATTTTTGGGGGGCCCAAGACTTTTTGATCTTTTCATCCGTTTTGGAAGCAGGTAAAGAAAATACGCAATCCTAGTAGTGTTTTTTTTTATTTTTAACAGCGCTCACCGTGCAGTATATTAGTTGCTTTATCTCTGGGTAAATATGATTATGGTGATACCCAATTTTATAGTTTTTTTTTTTTGTAGATTTTTTTTTTAAAAAGGGTTTTTTTTGTATAAAACATTTTTTAAAAACCCCTCGCTGTCTTTTTAAAGGAGCCATAACTTTTTTTTTTTTTGTAACAAAGCTGTGTAAGGACTTTTTTTTTTGGGGAATTTTAACTGACGTTTTAATTGGTCCAAATTTGGATTTTTGAGTTTTTTTTCGCTTTTTTTTCCTTTTTTTGTGCGCAGGATGAACAAAAATCGAATTCTGTGACTGTTTTTTTTCGGTTAAATTTAAAATGCGATTTATAGGGTGGGTAATACCACGCGGCAATACCAAAATTTTGTACTTTATTTTTTTTTTTTTTTTTTGGGGCGTTGGCGTTGGTAAGGGGAAAAAAGGGGAAAAGTTCGTGTTTTTTTATTTTTTTTTTTCACTTTTTCACCTTTCCCCCGTTGGATCTGTAAAGCAATCATCAGATTCATTCAAAAGGGGAAACCCGTACACAGAAATTCTGCTGTGTACAGGTGCCATTGGGAACTGCCAACACCTGCCACAAGCATTGCGGGCATAGTGACGTCCCAGACTACCCAAACATTAGGGACAGCATCGGGGAGTCCAGTGAGCAGATAAGTAGCAGGGGAGCGTCGTTACTGCGCCCATTGTAGGCAGGGAGTTTTCTCCTCTGCCCGGATTTTCATTACGCGACCATGACGGGTTTGGGTAATGAAGCGTTATACCCCCTGGTCGGGGCTCACTCCCGCAGCGGGTGAAGCGGCATGAGGCCAGCAGTAATATACCGTTGGTCCCATGTGCTGATGCAGGGCTCGCCCTTTAGCCGCACGATCGCAGGACGTATGATACGTCCATTTGCGGGGGGAACCCTTTCCGTTGGGGTATGCATCGCCAATGTCGGGAAGGGGTTTTAAACATAATGACAACCAAAAACATCCAATTGACCCTGATCAAAAATTCACATTCCCTGGTGATTTTGGCCTGATAACAGCACAGAAAAGGGGGCACAAATGGTTTGAATGGTACTAAGGTAAAAACTCACTGGACCTATTTTCTTGTAATCAGTGTGTGTGAAAATTGACTCAACAGAGAAAAAAGGACGGCACTTGTTTTCCTCCAATTTGGGGATAAAATGTTCCTTTATTTTTTTACCATATAAAAAAAAACAATATAGCAGCATTCCCCAAAATACAAAAATAAGATTAAAAAAAAACCCCACACGCTTATGGTTTGAGTCAAAGGGACCTTGGCATAGCTGTCATCAGATTTGGCGGAATATTTTAAAAGAAAAGGCGAACCAATCATAAGACATTTTATTAAGCAGACACCCGACCACTACAAACACATGGGAAAAACCCGTACTGGCAGCAAAAACACGGGCTTTTTGCCAAAAAGAAAGGGGAGTTTACCATTGAGAAAAAAAGAGCCTCATCCCCAATACCCCAAAAAACTTAAGCTACATTGATGTTATAGGGGGCAATAACGGTATTAAGAACTGGGGGATGTGAATTTTTTATCGGGTCAAAAGGATTTTTTGGTTGTCTTATGATTTAAAAAGAGAAAACACAGTGTTTGACAATAAATGGTTTTTTCCCAACCCCAAAAATGATGGAAAAAAAAGTTTTTTGTGTTTATCATTCATTTCTTGAAAAAAGAAGGGAAAAAAAAAAAAAATTTGCCCGGGGCTATGTAAACTTTTGAGCACAACTGTGTATATACTGGGATTCACATGTCCCCTGTATTGTCAATATATGTCCCTGTAGTAATTTGGATATATTCCCCCTGCAGTAATATAGAGATATTTGCCCCCTTAGTAATTATAGATAGTACAGTAATTTCCCCCTGTAAAAATTTTTTGTGTATATGATCCCTGTGTAATTTAGAGATACATGTCCATGCGTAATTTTAGTAGATTATTTCCCCCTTTTATTAATTATGATAGAGATATCCCCCTTAGTATTATTTTACAATGCCCCCTGCATAATTAAAAGATAAATATTGCCCCCCCCGGGAGGGAATTATGAGATATTTTCCCCGGTAGTAATTAAGGAATGTTCCCCTTTTAGTAATTATAGACAGATATAGCCCCCCGTAGTAATTACAGATAAATATCCCCCTTAGTAATTATAGATAGATTTAAAAGCACCCTGTAGTAAATTATAGATGGTAGTCCCGTGTAATTAAGATAGATAGATGTCCTTAAGTAATTATAGATAGTTATATTCCCCCCTGTAGTAATTATAGATAAAGATATGCCCCCTGTAGTAATTATAGGTAGATAGATGCCCCCTGAAGTTATTATAGATATATGCCCCCCCGTAGAAATTTTTAGATATTTTTTCCCCCGTAGTAAAAATAGATAGAGTCCCCCCTAGTAGTTATAGATAGGATATGCCTGCTAACTATAGATAGAATTGCCCCCTGTGTAAAATTTAGATAGAGTAGGCCCCCCGCAGTATTTTTGTAGAGATAGCCCCTGTAAATAAATATCCAGGCTAAAAAAAAAAAAAGTTTCTCACTTTTCTCCAATCCCCCTGCGAGTCTTGCCTCCGGAGCCCGGGGTCCGCGGAAAAAGTCAGGGGGGTACGACACCGTGCTACACTCCTGCATCGTTAAGTACGGCGCTCACTGAGCGCCATATCTGCAACAATAGGGATAGCAGGGACGGTAATGAAATGCCCCTGCTTTCTCCCTTGTGAAGCAGCAGCACACTATGTGGGCATCTGCTAACTCTGCGTGGCCGCTGTAAGAGATAAATTCAACTGGCTGTCGGCATCATTTGGAGCCAGGGCTGTGGACCAGCAGAGGATGCTCTTGGCCCAGTGCCAGTCCGTGGCCCGGTGGTTGGGGACCCCTGATCTAAGCCTTTTTTTAAACCCCCAATTTTTCCTGCTTTCCAGCTCCCCGGGGAGGCTATTCCCCAATTCAAATTCTATAGTAGGAAGGCTTTTCTCCTCTGGAGATTGAATCCTTTTTTTCCAGCAAAAGGAATGTCCCCCTTTTCTTTTTTAAAGGGTTTTTTTTCATGAAATACTTTTTCCTATATTTTTGTAAGGGCCCTTTTACACCCATATAAATTAAACAGTCTCCCTGGGGGTTCTTTTTCAAGCTAAATATATTAATTCTTTTAAAACCTTCCTCATAACTAAGATTCCCATTCCCCTTTTTTTGTTTTCTCGTTTTGATTCCCTACTTTCACGGTGCAGGCCGCAGCCTCTGTCATGGACCGCGGTCGTACCAGTACCTCTGCTGTGGCCCCCCGGGGGTCCCAATGCCCGGGGGTGCATCTCTGCCCGCAGTACTTTCTAGTGATGAGAAAAAAAAGTAAAAAGTTCGAGTTCAAGTCGAAAAATTTGGAAAAGTGTGGTGTTCGGTTTGCAGTTCGATTTGAATGAACCCCATTAGGTCAATAGAGAAAAATGGGTTTGGGTTAATTTTTATACCTATACAGGCGAGGAGAAATTTTTAATCCATCCATAACAGTAAACTGGATACGTGGAACAACTTAGTGAAGAAAATTTAGCTCTAAGAGTGACAGAAAAAATTGAGAGGCTAAAATACTTCATTCCTTTCAATGGCTGCTACGGGGGCCCAAACATAGTTACATAGTTACATAATTTGCAAGGCCGAAAAAAGACAAGAAGTCCATCCAGTTCAGCCTGTTGTGCTAAGGTGTTGATCCAGAGGAAGGCAAAAAACCCCCATGAGGTAGAAGCCAATTGTCCTCATTTTAGGGGAAAAATTCCTTCCCGACTCCAATCTGGCAATCGGAATAATCCCTGGATCAACAACCCTACTCCAGAATCCTAGTCATTATAACTTGTTATATTATTATGCTCCAGAAATGCATCCAGACCCTTTTTGAACTCTGTTCTTTAATTCACCGTGACAATTTCCTCTGGCAGAGAGTTCCACAGTCCACTGCTCTTACAGTAAAGAATCCCTTTCTATGTTTATGCAGAAACTTTCTTTCCTCAAGACGTAGAGGATGCCCCCTTGTTCTTAATACAGTCCTAGGTATAAATAAATCTTGAGAGAGATCTCTATATTGACCTTTAATATATTTAAACATATTTCTTATGTCCCCCCCGAAGCCATCTTTTCTCTCAACTAAATAACCCTAATCTTGCTAATCTTTCTGGCTATTGCATCATGTGCATCTATGCCCCTTTTAATACACCCCATAATCCTATTTGCCTTGGCAGCTGCTGCCTGACACTGGCTGCTACAATTAAGTTTACTGTCCACCAGGACAGTATAACCTTGCATTTATCTGTTTTAAACCTCATCTGCAATTTCTCTGCCCAGGCCTCCAACTTATCCAGATCCCTTTGTAATAACACATTATCCTCTATTGTGTTAATTACTTTACAGAGCTTAGTATCATCTGCAAAGATCGATATTTTATTGTGCAATCCATGTGTAAGATCATTAATGAAAATATTAAAGAGGATAGGACCCAATACTGACCCCATGTGGTACCCCACTAGTAACAAGGATCTAGTCTGAGTATGTACCATTAATTACCACCCTTTGTTTTCTATCACTGAGCCAGTTGCTTACCCACTTGCACACATTTTCCCCCAGTCCAAGCATTCTCATTCTACTTACCAACCTATATTGGCACAGTATCAAATGCTTTAGAGAAATCTAGATATATTACATCCAACGCTTCCCCCCGATCCAGTCTAGAACTAACTTCCTCATAGAAGCTGATGAGATTAGTTTGACAAGACCGATCCTTCACCCATGCTGGAACGGCGTTATACATTTATTTGAGATAGTTCACGATAGCATCTCTTAGAAAACCTTAAAACATTTTACCCACAACAGAGGTTAAACTTACCAGCCTATTGTTTCCAGGATCACTTTTTGACCCCTTTTTGAATAATGGCACGACATTTGCTACGCGCCAATCCTTTGGGACATACCCCGTTATTAGACAGTCCATAAATATTAAGAATAGGGGCCTATCTATTTCATTACTTAACTCCCTTAGGGCACATGGTTGTATGCCATCAGGACCTGGGGATTGTCTATTTTAATCTTCTTAAGACGGAGCTGCACTTCTTCCTGGGTTAGACAAGAAACATTTAATTTGGAGTTTACCTCATCCCTCTACTCATCAACAGAAAGGTCATCCTTCTTGGTAAATACAGTGGAGAAAAAATTGTTTAATAGGTTTGCTTTTTTCTCATCGCCCTCTACAGTCTCGCCCTCAATACTTTTCAAGGGGCCAACATTTTCTGTTTTAGTCTTTTTACTAATTATATAATTAAAAAATATTTTGGGGTTAGTTTAACTTTCTATGGCAATACGTCTTTCTGTCTCCAGCTTTTCTGCCTTTAATTATTATTTCACATATTTTATTTTTTTCCTTTTAGTTTTTTAGTGCCTCTTCACTGCCCTCCTCTTTTAGTAGTTGAAAAGCTTTTTTTTTGTTATTTATTGCCTCCTTTACATTTCTGTTGATCCACATTGGGATATTCCTGTTTTTAATTATTTTATTACCATAAGGAATGTACCTCTCACAGTGGTCTCTTTGACACATAAGAAGACACCGGTATTGGAAATGGCACATGGTAACTGGCAGGGGTGCCAATAGGGCAGTACAGGCAGTACTCCTGTCAGGGGCCCTAATCAAAAAGGGGCCCACTGATATGTTAAAAAATAGGAGCTAGTAATGGGTGGGGAACCCATTTGATTTGGCTGTATGGGCCCTGAAACAGTTAATAGATGACTGATGGCAGCCCTGGAAACAGGGGGGCCCATTTCACTTTTTGCACCAGGGCCCAAGGACTTGAACTTACGCCTCTGCAGGCTGGACTAGATTAGACGGCAGTACCATTGGTGACAGCGAGAACATGCCAATGGGGAACATGGAGGTTCCGGTTCGACAAGATTAGACAGCAGTACCATTGGTTGCAGCATGAACATGCCAATGAGAAACATGGAGGTTCCGGTTCGACAAGAATAGGCAGCAGTACTATTGGTGGCAGCGAGAACATGCCAATGGGGAATATGGAGGTTCTGGTTCGATAAGATTAGGTAGCAGTACCGTTGGTGGCAGCAAGAACATGCCAATGGGGTACATGGAGGTTCCGGTTCGACAAGGTTAGGCAGTAGTACTATTGGTGGCAGCGAGAACATGGCAATGGGGAACAGCGAGGCTCCAGTTCGACAAGATTAGGCGGCAGTACCATTGGTGGCAGCAAGAACATGTCAATGGGAAACATCGAAGTTTAGGATAACAGGACTTAGTACATTTGGTGGTAGTACAGGTGGAGGCATTTAAAAAATAAAGATTTGGAGGGCTACAAGGAGGAGGAGTAAGAGGTGTATGCAGTGCACATCAAGGTCATACAGGTGTATATTTCAAAATAAATTCAGCCGTAAGACTTGTAAATCTAGCTGTTGGCAGCAGTAGAATACAATTTGTAGAAGCAGCAGGCACAGGAACTACATGAGATGTAGTGTAGTTTAAATATGTATTTCACATTGTCAAGAAGACGTGCTACAATTTACTAGTCAGTGACATCGGCAAACGGGGAAACAAAATGGTCAGAGATCCACCCTTGATTCATTTTAATAAATGTCAAACGATCCACATTGTCAGGGGGAAGATGGATACATTTGTTAGATATCACCCCGCCAGCTGTGCTGCAGCATTCCGAGATAACGCTAGCTGCTGGGCAGGATAAAACTTCTATGGTGTGCCGAGCAAGCTCAGGCCATTCATCCAGTTTGGACACCCAGAAGTTGAATGGGTCCAGACTAAGTCCAAAAACATTGGTGTTGAGCCGCAGGTAGTCATGGACCATGGTCTTAAGGCGGTCTCTGTGTGTCTGAATGCTGCCCTGCCTTGCAGGCATTGGTGAGGTGGTAAAAATTGATTGCCAAATGTCACCCAGTAGGGTTCTGCCATCTGCTGCAGCTATTTGCCATTCTACTGCTGCCGTGTTGCTGACGTTGTTCCACTGTGACATTAGAATGTGAAGACGCAAAAGATGACTCAAGTTAGTCAGTAAGCACTGTCTCAAAATCCTGCATTCTACTGTCAATTTCCGTGGGTGGAAGGAAATTACTCAGTTTTGTCTTGTAACATGGATCAAGGAGGATGGCCACCCAGTAATCGCTGTTCATTTTTATTGCTTTGATGCATGGATCATGCTGCAGGTAGTGTAGCATCCAAGCACTCATGTCTGAGATGCTGCCGGAATATCCCAAGCCTCGGGGTCGAGGATCACTAACGGGATCTTCCTCCTCTTCTTGTAATGTGTGCCAACCTCTTACCACTGAAGGGTAATCAGTGCCGGTGGTGTCCACCCCTGCCTCCTCCATTTCCACATCCTGACCGTCACCAGAGCCCTGGCTAGCCTCATGCGCTCTACTCTGTGAGCTAAACTGCTGTCCTGCACCCGCCCTCGACCTAGAACTACCGCCTAAAGAAGACCTATATAATTGTGAAAGTCGGGCCTTATACATCCTCTGGCGAGTAAGGCTCTGTGTCCGCCTCCTCCTCCTCTTTCTCCTCCATCACTGCTGGGACCTGCTGCCACAGAGTGCCTGACGCTTGTTCCAGTAAAAATATAACCAGAACGGTCATGCTGGCAAGGGAATCGTCCTGACTGACCATTTTGGTGGCCTCTTCAAAACTGGCAAGGATGGCAGAGATCCTTCACCGGTCTTCACTCTCTATGGATCAACACCCCGAGGTCCGCACCACTGCTAGTCAGGCAATGCAACATTTCATACTGCATAATGGCAATATGCTGCTGCCACAATCGCTGGAGCATGTGGAGGGTGGAATTCCAGCGTGTTGCCACATCACATATCAGACGGTTAACCGGGAGGCCCAGATCACGCTGCAACGCTGCCAGTTGTGCCGAAGCAGGGTGCGAATGCCGGAAGTGTGAACTAAAACCTCGAGACTTCCTCAGCAGACAGTCAAGACCCGGGTAGCGCTTCAGAAATTTCTGCACAACCAGGTTCATGACGTATGCCAGGCAACGATCTTAAGGGAAGCAAGGAGATTGCTCCCATTGTCGCACACCACCTTGATTGGCGCCAGGTTCTTAGCACCCAGCCACTGAGTTCACAGATCCGTCCATAGCTCTTGACCTGTGGGTTGACGGTCTCCAAGACAAATTAATTTGAGAACGGCCAAAAAAGGCTCAAGCTTAATAGGTGTGGACCTCCTGGACTGTGAAAACCTAGTACCGGTATTCCCACTGCCACCACTGACCACGGCTGGCGGATTAATGTCAGCGGACTTGTGCGTCCGCCCTCTCCATTTCTGAGCCTGAACCCGTACTGACACTACCCCATCATCCTCCTCCTCCACTGATGATCCGCTCGCCAGCTGCTGCTCAAAAGACCACGTTGGATCCGCAACGTCATCATCATCACAGGTGACTTCCTCTTACAGTCTACATCCTCAAGCTGTAGACTAGAAGCCACAGGCACTGCGAAGCATTGCTGACAGCTCGATATTTCTGCCGACAGACCAGCTTCCTTCTCCTCCTCTGAGGGCATCAGTGATTGGGCATCAGAGCAGACAAAATCATCCCCTTGGTCTCTTTTGAAATGACTTCTGACCCCAACCGCATTGTGTGATCAAAAAGCTCTTCAGAATATGGATTATTTAATATTAAGTGTATATTGGGTTGTGACATTCGTCCCGTGTTTGCTTCAGGTTGGATTGATGATGATGATTACATTTGTGGTTGTGACTGAGAGGAAGAGGAGATGAAACCGCTGGATGCAGAGTCTGATAACCACTGAAGAACAGATTGGTGATGCTGTACAGAAATGAGACACAATGAGCAAGCGATGACAGGCCAGACAGTCCTGGGACTGATGATGTGCTCACTTGTGTGTTGTCCGGAGCACTGGAAGGAGTGCCTTGTCTCATACCTTTATCTCCACTTCCTACACCCCTCCTTGCTCACTTACCCCTCCAGTTCTCACCTTGTTCAAAAGCTAAATATTATAACTCTGCGTGTGGCACAAGGTATATGTAATAAAATAGAGAGAAGTGTATGTACAGCTCTGGAAAAAATTATGAGACCACTGCACAATTTTCTAAAAATCAGCATCTCTACATGTCTGACAGCCATTCCATTCCAGTGTCAGTTGAATTCCAACCAAAGTACACCTCATTCAACTTAATGTGCTTCTGATTAGGTGATCACCTGAACCAAATCTTATTTGATGAAGGAAAGTATATAAAACACTGCTGTGGTCTTCACAATCCTCTTGCAATAGGACAAGCTGGATGGCAAAATAAGTGCAAGGAATAGGCCAAAAGGAATTTTAATGAAAAAATAACTTTTACCATGCCAAAGGAGTTGAAAAGAAAAGTCTTTAGTGAGGAAAAGAAGGGCTCAATTCTGACTTTACTAGCAGAGGGCTACAGTGAGTGTTATGTTGCCTCCATCAATTTCAAAGACTGCAGTCCATTACAACAAGGTCAAGCAGTAGACATTAGGCACAACAAAGCTACAGACCGGCAGAGGGCGAAAGCGACTCTCCAATGACCGGGATGACTGTCATCTTATTCGAACGACACTCAGCAACCGCAGAATGACATCAAGTGACCTACAAAAGGAATGGCAAATGGCAGCTGCGGTGAAGTGCACCGCAAGAACAGTTCGTAACAGGCTCCTAGAGGCAGGGCTAGAAAAAAACCTTTCATCAATGAGAAGCAAAGGAGAGTCAGGCTGAAGTTTGCCAAAGACTATAAGGATTGGACCATGGAGGACTGGAGTAAGGTAGTCTTCTCTGATGAGTTAATTTTCAGCTTTGCCCAAAACCAGGTCGTCTAATGGTTAGACGGAGACCTGGGGAGGCATACAAACCACAGTGTCTTGCACCCACTGTGAACTTTGGTGGAGAATGTGTGATGATCTGGGTGATGCTTCAGCAAGGCTGGAATTGGGCAGGTTAATCTTTGCGAAAAATGCATGAATCAAGCCGCATACAAGGTTATCCTGGAAAAACACTTGCTCCCTTCTGCTCAGGCAATGTTCCCCAACTCTGAGGACTGGTTTTTCCAGCAGTATAATGCGCCTTGCTACACAGCAAGGTCAATCAATGTGTGAATGAAGGAGCACCACATCAAGACCCTGTCATGGCCAACCCAATCTCCAGACCTGAACCCCATTGAAAACCTCTGGAATGTAATCAAGAAGAAGATGGATAGTCATAAGCCATCAAACAACTGCTTACATTTTTGTGCCAGGAGTAGCATAAGTCACCCAAAAGCAGTATGAAAGACTGGTGGAAGACATGCCAAGACGCATGAAAGCTGTTAATAAAAATCATGGTTATTCCACCAAATATTGATTTCTGAACTCTTCCTGACTTAAAACATTAGTCTTACTGTTTCTAAATAAATATGAACTTGTTTTCTTTGCATGATTTGAGGTCTGACAGTGTTCCCTCTGACACCACTGACCACGGCTGGTGGAGTAATGTCAGCGGACTTGTGCGACCGCCCTCTCCATTTCTGAGGCCGACAGCACTGCTTCTCTTTTATTATTTTGAAGATTTCTCATTTACTGCAAATAAATACAAATTTTATTTGCTTTGAATTTCGGAGACATGTTGTCAGTAGTTATATAATAAAATAACAATGTACATTTTTCCCAAAAATATACCATTGAAGAGAAAAATCTGAGAAACTGAAAATTTAGCAGTGGTCTTTTTTAGAGAACTGTATATGTGGATCACAATTATGCTCTGGTATATTTCAGCGTTATGTGGACTTAAAATTACACTTTTTGGCGTTGAGTAAGATTTAGCAACAGAGAGAACTCTCTTTCCTGGAGATAGATCTGTATGACAATAACACACGATATATTTAAAAAATGGTATTTCACCCCCAAAACTGCCAAAAAGTAACTTTTCTCCACTCAGAATAATTTTCACCAACCAACCACTGTTTAAAATATATTTCTTTGTATAGGAGATTTGGAGACGATGGGCAACATGCTTGAAATTTGTAGTTAACATGCCAAATTTCACGCGCATAATAACGGCATGGAATGCGCCTGATTTACGAGCCCACTATACAGTGGGTCATAAATCAGGTGTATTCTAGCGATAGGGCAACATTTCTGGCTCAGATACACAACTTTGAAAGTGGTATACCTGTTCCAGCTGTAATGGGCCTATAAATGCCATAGCGAAGCTATAAATATGTGGCTTTGCTATGGTTCTAGTGCGGAAGATTTAAAAATGTATGAACAGGGCTGCGCCAGATATTGGGCTGAATAGACGCCAGATATCTGGCGCAGCCCATTCATACATGTCGCCCGGTGTGCTATACACAATTACTGAACCCATAAAAATGCCAAAATTTACTTTTCTCCACTGAGAATAATTTTCACCAACCAACCACTATTTAAAAAATATTTCTTTGTATTGGAGATTTGAAGACAGTGTTTTATACAATTGCTGAACCCCCAAAACTGCAAAAAATTAAGTTTTTTCCACTCAGTAAACTTTTCACCAACCAACCACTATTTAGAATATATTTCTTTGTATTGGAGACGGTGCGTTATAAAATGATTTCACCCCAATACTGCAAAACTGAACTTTTGGGCACTGAGTATGATTTAGCAAATCCAAACACTCAGAATGCAATACAGTGAAATATATATAATATGGTCATCTGATGTTAGCAGCCAATGAGAGCCCTACACCTTAGCAATGACATTTTTGACACTTCTCTGTGCTCTACACTGATTGGATGGCTGCCAAAAGTGCAAAAAGGCGCTGAAAACTATTATATGGCGTGTCGAATGCCATGGCAAACTCGAACATTTACTTGAACAAAAAGTAAAATGTTTGGTTCGGTTTGAGTTCGAGAAAATCGAGATGTTCGACTCGAACTTAACTTTTCTCGAACAGTTCGATCAACACTAGTACTTACCTGTCCCAGTTTCCTGTCCTTTATGAAAAAGGAGGCATTTTGGATTCTGGAATTACAAACCAGATATCCAGATGGCCTAAATTACAAGTATGATCTATTTTAGGCCTCGTTCATACGACGGTTTTGGCCTCGGGTTTCGCCGCAGCCAAAACCTCGTCGGACCTCGCCGCAAACTCGTGTCTCCCGACGCGGGTTTGCGGCGCGGGCGGTGGGCGTGGTCGCGGCGTGGGAGGGGCGTGGTTTGGGGCACGGCTTGCCCCCATGCAAATTGATCGCAGGGGCCAACCCGCGGCGCGAGCCGCGCACCACCCGCAGCGACACCCGCGGCGATGCCTGCGGCAGCACCGCGTGGTTGCCGCGCAGAGAACTCCCTGTCAGGAATTGACAGGAGAGTTCTTCACACGCGCGGGTTTGGCCACGGCCCCGGAGCCACGGCCATACGCGGAGTGTGAATATTAACGCGGTTTCCCATAGGAAACCATGTTAATAAACTAGGCGCGATTTGGCCGCGGTTTTGGCTGCGGAAACCGCGTCGGAACCCGCGGCCATAACTGCGGCCAAATCCGTCGTGTGAACGAGGCCTTATATATACCGATGTTTATAGAAATTCAATATTGTGCTATATATTTGGTTTTGCATGTTTCTAATGCCTGGTTTCCCATTAATGTGGTCACAGTCTTCAACATGGAGATAGTGAAGATAGAAAGAATAAATTAAAAAGTAACATTTTATGTATGTAAACATCGACTCACACATGTGGGATCATCATTTGTCCCTTGTGGGACTATTTCAATCTATAATAAGTTGTGGCTAACATTTGTTTACACAACAGCAATGTATCCGTGTGAGATTTGAAGGACTTGCCAACTCTCTACAGATCACTGATTTCAAAGCTCTCGGCTATTCAGCCTCATGTAGAAGTAAGGAGTTAAATGTAAGATTAAAGTTAATATTTCTTTATACAGTGGCAGTGGGATCTGAGGGACTTGCTGGCTCCCTATGATTGATAATTACAAAACGCACGACTGCTCTGCTCTATGCAGAACGAAAAAGTTAAATGTAAGATTGAAGCAGAATACACATTTTGACAAAATCAGACATATACCACACTATGTAAATTAAGGTCAGTTAATATAAACCTTTTTGGTAGAGGTTACTTATGGACAAAGAGTCATGTGCGGAACCCAACAGGTGTATACATAAGTAATAAAGCACGTGTCCGACAGAAAGCCAACTGATTGGTACCCTTTTCAGTTTTAAATACAATTGTTTGAGCATGACTATTAGCAATGAATAAATTTGCAAAGTAAGGATCACTCTGCTATAAGGTTAGGGCAGCTATGGCGGCGCCTCAACTGTGACCGCCCGTTGCCCATAGCAAGCACTCTTACCAGAGTTCTTTCGTATTGTGGGGAGAGGTGTGGAGTGGGACGTGTGGTGCACTGGCAGTAGTAATTTCAAACAACACATTTTATCTGGGGTTAATGAGGCTTTTACTCTCGGCTCTCAATACTGTTTTCACTCCATACAGTTTCCTTGTGTCACGACACCCAGCAGCTTCAGCACACACTCACAGTACACCGAAGGACTCTCCTTATGTCCACCTCACTGTGCTGCCTGACCTTTCCAGTAGTCTCTCTATGGTTCTCATCTCTGCAGATGAACTTGACCCCAAGGGGCCCCTATACATGTCATTTTAGGCCGTGTTCACACGGCTTATTCACGACGGATTTGTGAGCCGGATTGCGCTCGCAAATCCTGCGTGAATAAGGGGCGGGGGCGGGGCCGGAGCGCGGCGGGGGCGCTGCTCCCCTGCCCCATAGACCTGCATTATCCATGGCGCGTACGCGCCGTAAATAATGTTCATATCACTTTCTCCCCCCCCCGCGGCGGATTCGCCGAGTGGAGAGGAGCGACGGAATCCACTGTTCTCTATGAGAGCAGTGGATTACCGTAATTACTCCAACGGATTGGCGCCGTACTGCAGCGCAAATCCGGCGCGGAGTACGGCGCCAATCCGCGGACAAATAAGCCGTGTGAACAAGGCCTAACTCTCACAGGAACGACCTTGCAGAGGTACAATGCCTCAGGCCTTGTGCTGTACCTCCTCTTCTCCCAGACACTGCTTGCCACTAAGAGTGGAGATGTTTCCCCGGCCGCTCCCATTTTTGTTTCTGCTTAACACAAACTATTTACATGTCCTCTGGGCATTGGACATCAGGAACGATAGCCACAGAAATCTGCCAACTCTCATGGCTGCTGCAATCCTCCTCATAGCAACCCAGTGTGCTAATACTCCTAACACAGGCATAACTCCAACACTGCAAGTCCACCAAGTTAGTGTCCTGCATCCACCCCCGGAGAACAAGGTTTGATAGGTGCTGTACACAATGGAACAAATACATCCCTCTACTCCAGCACCACTATAAAAAAACGCTTCCCAAAAACCCTTTAAGGGTCTGTTCACACAGCGTATTTGAAATACATATTTTGGTATGTATTACATACCGAGATACACACCAAAATACATATTTAACAATGTTTCAGTCAGATCTCATTGATTTCAATGTAAAATACGTACCATCATTCACACGATACTTATTTCACATACGTAATTATATTGCGTTTTTTGGACGCGTACAAAGAAGTGACATGTCAATTCTTAATCCGTTTTACGCATGTAAAATCCCCATAGGAAACAATGGGGTGCGTTTTTGGAGCCTAAAAACATATCCAAATATGTACCACACTCTCTGGTACGTATTCAGATGCGTTTACGTGTCTATAATATGCATTGGGTACAAATTTTTATATGTTAATTAAAAAAAAAAAACGTAGTGAAATACGCATCCAAAAAAAGTAACCAACTAGAGTATGTATGAAATACATATCAAATACGTATCTAAATATGCATTACAGGTGCACTTTTGGATATGTTTTTTGGATGCAGATTTCGGACTGATTTGAATACCTTAATTTACTTATTGAAAAAACATATCAAACACGCTGTGTGAACCTACCCTAAAAAAGGGAAATCCCACCAGGTGTGAGTCATTGAGCCTCCTGATCCACCGCAGCATCACCAGCAGACAACAGGAACTGAGTAATAACATTTGTACAAAATTGTGGGAACAAGATCTTTTAGCTAGTTTATTGAGCTTCACTATCATTGTTACTGACCAAACCAAGACTAATATTATCAATAATAGTGCGACAAGCCCGGTGACTGGGACAGAGGGCCTTTAAGGTTCTCATGGGCGATGGTATGGCACGAGGGTATATGGTGGCCCTTGTTCCCAGGCCCTGCCTGACCGCAAGAATGTTCCCTGCTACCCAACCCAAAACAACGCCCACAGCTGAGACAGTCACTGCAAACATAGGTTTGAAGGTAACAGTTGCTTTACTAGAAGCTGGAACGGTTGGTATAATACAGAGTAACACTGGTACAGTCTCTCGTGGGTAGGCCACGGTAAAATACAGCTTTGTTAAGGAGCAATTAGGAGTAATCAGAGTCTTGGAGCTGTATGAGCACTTTAGTACTTGTAGAAGAGACGCAGGTATGCTCTGGAAATAGTAGTTTTAGAATCTTGAGACGTTGGGAGTAGTAGGGTAGTAAAGAGTTGTTACAGACCTGATCCAGAGGTCAGGCACGGGTGATAAGATACTGAGCTTGAGACCTGAGAACTTGACGCTGCCAACACACACTGGTTACAGGTGGAAGACGCATGGACCACTACATGGAAGTCAAGACAAAATTAGTCGGAGTTAGGGGACCCTCAAACACACTTCCGACTGGACAGTAGGCTCTTAAATAATATATATGGGTAGTCCTACTAGAAAACTGAAGCAAGCCCATGGAAATCCTTGTTGCTTGCTAGATACAGGCTGAATTTAGAAGTTGAAAAGATAATAGGCCACAGCCAGGCTGTGGTACAGGAGAGATGTGCTCTCTGTGGAGTATAGTACTTCACTCCTTCTGGAACTTTCCAGCTCAGACTGGTTACTCTGAGGCTGCAAAGAGAGCAATCAGGTTACTAGCTGATTTAACTCCTTGTTGCTCTAAAAGGGCAAAGAATACTGTAGGAGAAACACACAAGAACAATTGCAATAGAACGAAATAGAGAAATGTCTGGGTTTTAAATATATGAGATCACAGTGAAAATAGGCGTAGAGGGGTGGACTAGTGAGCGAGCTGTAGTGGCTGTAACTACTCACAAAACAGACAGACGGGATAAGGTTCTGTTTTGGGCCACTACATACTCCCCCTCTGAAGGTGAGCCATCCTTGGTGACTATGTGAATAGAGGACTACTGAGGAGAGAAAATATAACATAACCATTGGCAAAGCAAGGATATGGTAACAAATTACATTGCAATAAATAACATGGAAACGTAGGCATTGAACTGAGAAATGTGCCAATATAGCGATAGAGTCTCTGTCGCTAATATACTCATCGTCCATGAAAGGCTATGAAAAAGGCACTTTAATGTCAGCAAACAGTCCATAAGTCCATAGGCTGTATAAAAACATAGTCCAAACAATAAAGAGGGTGCTTGGTATAAGACCAGGTGCTGAGGCTTGAACGTTACTGAACTTACTAACTATCTGACTTAACCATATATGTAAGGCAAAGTATATATACAAGAAATGACACACAGTCTTTATTCTTGGTAGCGGGCAAGTAGAGTTCCTTTTGTAGGGCGCTCTGACCGTCTCAGCAATGGGATCTCCCCTTCAAATGCTGGAGCAGGAGCATGAGGTTGAGCCTCGACTGGTGCTGGAACATAGACAGAAGCAGCAGCAGCAGGTGAAATTGGAACAGGGACTGTCTTTGGAGACGACAGTGGGGTTGAAACTGATACCGGCATGGGCACCCACTGGTAGCATCCAGGGATGATAAACAAAGTAGCTCGCAGAGTGTCTTCCAAAGTAGGCTCTTTAGGTGGAACTTGAACCACTGGAGAGGGCGTACAAACTCTGACAGGTGGCTCTGAAGAAGAGGACATGACGAGAAGGTCTTCTTTGGTACACAACTTCATCCTATTTGGATGCACTGTCTGAGGAGCCATTCCAGGTTTCTTGACTTCGTAGACATCTGATTCAGGAAAAGGTATAGTTGTGATAGTGTATGGCACAGGTTCCCACAAAGAATCCAGTTTATCTGAGCGATGGTACTTTTAAAGCCATATTCTGTCTCCCACCTTTAGTGGTGCTTGTTCCATCCATCTATCAACAATCTCTTTCGCTTCTTGGATTTGCCTTTGGTGCTCAGAGACCCAATCGACGTTAGGCAAGGGATTAATAGAGTCAGGAATTTGGATTCTGAGAGCTCTGTCTTGAGGGAGTTGTCCTTGATGACCAAACATCAAGTAATAAGGTGAGTAGCCGGTGGAGCAATGAGTCGTGTTATTGTAGATCTCGACTAACTCATCCAGTAACTGTGGACATTATGCCTTTTTAAACACTGAAGCTGTTTGCAGCATGTTGATGAATGTCAGGTGTGGGAAGTGATTGAAAAACATTAGCACTCTGTGTGTACCTTTCATATCCATGGCTTACACATAAGAAACTGTCTATATACTATTTGCATGAATTAGTCTCTAGACCTATTTCCCTTGACCAGTTTAAATCAGAGATTATAGGCTTGAAATGCACTGCCTCTGCAAGACAACTATGGACTAACAAGAAAATAGCTTAAGCAAAGCAGACTAATATGACACAGAAATCATTTGGACATTGTTCGACAAACCCAGCATCCGGGACAATTAAACAAGTCAGCGGTTTAAACGGCCTGGGAACGGTTTAACATTATGCAGAGCATGCAAAAAATGTATATTACCAAAATGAACTCGATATCTTAGTAACTCATCCCATCAACTGTCAATTAACTAATGATCAGCTAACACATGCTATGACAAAATACTTAAAGTAACAAGTGATAAAAAATGTCCCTGTACTTCCCTGTTATTTAAAAAGAATTGCTTCCCAGACAAACAGTGTGGACAGTACTTCCCTAAACTGCTGTATACAGCAAATATACCAATTTGGAGGAGGTGGCAATTTGGCAAGAGTACAGATACAAAAGGGTTAAACTTATCATGTACTTATCATGAACACCTGATTGATCTTCTCACAGAGACCATTCCATGGGGAGATAGGTTTTGTGCGGACTTCTTACAAATTTCTTGGAAATTTGGGGATGAAAAGGGGGTCCACGATCTGTCGTACTGCTTCTGGGCATCCAAATGCTTAAACAACTCTCTGTAGAAGGTGAGGGCGTTTTTTCGAGCTTTAAGTCCTTTACTGGAACCACGACACCCATTGAGTAGGGGTCTCCTCGTTGAGCTAAGTGTAACCGATGGGAGGAGCCAATTTAAACATGGTCAAGGGCGACTAACTCATTGGGACGTGAGGGGTGATGGGATGTAAGGGCCCTTGGCATCTTTTTTTTCCCCGGCTTTAGCAGATTACAAGTGGGCACTCGCGCACATACTCAGTTATTCCATTCCTTTAAAGTAGAATCCTGGGGGTATAACTGGTCTTGTGGCACAAAAGGGCCCGGACGGGTGTGATAGGCATGGAGCACGATTTTAGCATCATCCCTGGGTAGAATTTGATGGAGTTTTTTTCCTGAGACAGGTCTAGAAGCTTCGAAGGATCAGGCCTTTGTTGATGAAGACCCTTTTTTCTTTTTTTCCCCATGGTTCTAGCCAATGTCAGGTAGGTTTCTAAGTCTCTAGGATCCTACCGGTAAGAGGTAGTCAAAGATTTCCCAAGGACTCGCGTTTTTTTGGATGCTCCTCTGATTGTTTTTGGGAAGGGGATCAGAATTTTTGTTGCGGTAACTTTCACATGATCGCAGCAATAGCATTCTGGTAAAAACCCTTGATAGAAGGGAGGCATCTCAACATTTTCCCAAAATCGCTTCTTCAGGTGGTTTTTTCATTTTTGGGGCAGACAACAGAAAAAAGTTCACTTTGGTTTTACCACTGCGATATTTATCTCAAAATTGAAGTTCGCCAATTTTGACGCCCAACGTAGTTCAAGGGCAGCGACCGCGGGGTGGAGGGGGGCAAGAGGGTGTTTCCGTAACACGAAGAAAGGTGTAGCGCAAGATAGTCTTTAAACCTCTAGTGACGGACCACACTAAAGCTATAGTTCTAGCTTGAACGAGCATAGTTGTTATCGTTCTTTTCCCCTTCCTCTTAAAGGGGTTTTGCCCCAAAAAAAAATTAGTGGGAAGCTTGCAAATTTAATAAGAAAATTTTCACCCTTCTCCTTATTAAAAAAATTCTGCACCCTTTTTTTCTTTAGCTGCCTTTTAGTGGGCCATTGTTTTTCCTCGTCTCCAGGGGGTAACCCAGGGGTGCGAGCTCCCATCCGGCCGCACATGCCCAGACATAACCTCTTCCCCTAAAACTCCTGATATTCAACCCCCAGGGTTGTCATTCTATCCTGTCCCCTATACTCCTTATTAATTTGAAAAAATTTCAAATAAATTAAAAGGAACCCCAATCAGGGTTTTTGGGGATTGATAAAGAAAATAAAAAACCATGGGTTGGGTTCTGCAGGGATTTGAACCAGAACCCCGTGTCGGGGGTAAAAAGCATTACCTCTAGGGTACATGTAGCACTTGTACCGCTGTAAAAAAACAGACCTTTCTTTTATTTGAGAGAGGGAAAGGCCTGGTGATGTCATCCTGATGGGTCACATGATATGTAATTCAAACAAATCACACCGCCTCTTTCTGAGCACACAGAGCTGAAGAGCTGAATGCAGGAGTTAAGAAATGAGATCTTGGCAAAACCCCTTTAAGCTTCGGCTGGCGTAAGCAATGACTCTTTCTCGATTGTCCTGAACCTGTGACAATACAGCTCCTAGGCCTTGATAGCTGGCATCTGTATAGAGACAGAATGGATGATCATAGTTAAGATAGGCCAGAATCGGAGGTGATGTCAACAAGGCTTTCAGAGTTTGGAACACTGTTTCTTGACGTTCAGACCAGTGTACAGGAAGTCTTCGGTTGTAACTCTCTTGGGGGCAACCACGTTGTAGCTCATGGAGTGGTTCAGATACTTGCGCAAAGTGCGGTATGAAGCGGCAGTAATAGCCAGCAAAACCGAGAAAACTTATGACTTCTTTTAATGTTCTTGGAGTGTCCCAATCTTTAACTGCAGAGATTTTCTCTGGGTCAGGCTGGATTACGTCAGCACTGATGACACGGCCTAAGTAGTTGACTCATGGCTTGAGGAGATGGCACTTGGAGGGTTTTATCTTGAGGCCATGATCAATAGGAACCTGGAACACTTCTGCAAGATGGTGTAGGTGGTTTTCGTAATTTTTTGCGTGAATACACCAATGAAAAAAAAAAAAAAATCATCAAGATAGGAAAGGGGACACTTTGGAAGCTGACATCCCAAAAAACCCTTTCCATTAATCTCTGGAAAGTAGCAGGGGCGTTACATAACCCAAATGGCATACTCATGAACTCGCAGAGTCCCATCTGGGTGGTAAATGCTGTCTTCTCCCTGTCCTCAGGAGCCATAGATACTTGCCAATAACCGCTAGTGCGGTCGAGAGTGGAGAAATAGGCAGCTGAACCCAAAGCAGCGATGGATTCTTAGATACGGGGAAGAGGATATGCATCTTTGTTAGTGATGTTGTTTAGCTTTCTGTAGTCGACACAGAAGCGAATATTACCGTCCTTCTTCCCTACCAGGACAATGGGTGCGGCCCAGGGACTTTGACTTTCCTGGATGACCTTGGTGTCCTTCATCTCCTTGATCAACTTCTTAACTTGCTGATAGTTGACAGGCGGAATAGATTGATGTTTCTCCTTGATACGAGGATGATCACTGGTATTTATTTTATGTGGGATCAGTTTGGTCTTGCAGAAGTCAAGTGGGTGCTTACTGAAAGCTTCATGGTGTCGCTTAGCAACCTTGGTTACATCATTGATGTATTCCGTAGGAGTATTAGCATCTCCAATACTAAGTTCGTCCCACCAGTGGGTATGAGCTTTGTTAGTCGTTGGAAGAAGCTTGGATGGACTTCTGATAGGCAATTGTCTCTTCATTCACGAGGTCTTCTGGGTCAAGCTGATACAGCATAGCACCCGTAGTGAACTTGTGGCACTCAATTGGTGAATCACTGAGGGTGATAAGCTGTACGGGAACTCGGCCATTTGAGACAGTCACGACACTTCTGGCTGCTTTCACAAGAGGTTGGTCATCGATTTGGCCGGAATCAAGGAGGGCTTCGTAGTCAGCATTGTCAATGCCTGGGCGAACTTTACACCAGATGAGGTTAGCTGTGAGGGTGCTTGGGAGGACATCTTTAGTGTGGACACGACAAATTTCTCCTCTATTGTTGGCAAACTTCTGCTGAGCGGAGAGCGCTTTAATGGTTCGCTGGATAGCTTGCCTATAGTGGGAGGAAGCAGATGATAAAAAGGCATGCAAAGCATTTAACAGTTCAGAGAAAACATGGCGTATGACATTCATGCCTAACACTGTGACTGCGTTATCTCCCTGAGCCTCAGTAATGATAACACCTTGTCGTGGCAATTTACGATCACCAATTTGGATGGTAGGCTCCCAGTAGCCTACTTGGGGAATGGACTGACCATTACCGGCAATTAAACGTAATTTGGCTTTACCATGTGGACTCAACACACTAAAGTCCCAATGTTCCTCAAATATGTGCCTTGGAATAGTGGTTACTTGGGAGCCGGTGTCAACTAGGGCTTCAAGAGGAACACCATTGTTACATGCGGGCATTTCGAGAGAAACCGCGAAATCCACTGGGGTCGTCCTTCTGGGCCCTTGGAGTTACCTCCCGAGGGGCGGCCCTGGGCCTCGTGGGTATCCCGTTTAACTGAAAGCATTGGGACTTGCGATGTCCAGGACGACGGCAATAGATGCAGTAGGGACGTTCACGTGATGGAGACCTTTCAGGCCTATCCGGGTTTGGACAGCATGAATGGGGCTCCGGAGACAATATCCTACTTACAGATGACTCACGGGAAGAGGTAGAAGATTGTCCCCTTAACTCCTTTAGAGCTTGACAAAGAGAGTCCATTACTTGAGCAAGTGCGTCTGGAGTGACAGTGGTACTAACGGGTGTAGAAGTCTGGGCAGCTTGAGTAGCTTGCATTGGCGAAACAGAAGGTAGTGATGAAGTAACAGGAATTCCAACAGCCAGGTCTGGGGAATACAGAATAGGAGTATAGCTGGTACAGGGTGAGTCAGTTCCTATAACTCGTAGGGTTAGAGCATTGAAGTCGAGAAATGACATGGTGGGATTCTGGGCTGCCAGCATGCGTAACTGGCTCTGTATGAGTCTAGAGTCAACTCCTTCAATGAATTGGTCAGTGATTATGCTGTCAGCAGCTGAGGGATCTATGGTGTCAACTTGTTGCAGAGCTCTGTATGCGGACTGTAGTGCAAGTGCATAGTCTCCTAAAGTCTCACCTGTTCTCTGACGTCTGTCATAGAACTTTAAACAAACCTCTGTAGGCGACTGTACTTCAAATTCTTTGCGCAGACGGGTGAGGATCTGTTGCATGCTGGCTTTTTCAGTGTCCGGCCAAGAGCGTACTTTTTCTGCAGCTGGACCTTCGAGTTGTCCTAGAAGCAACTGAACCTGCTGATTAGGAGAAAGCGAGACAAGTTCAAGAGTGTGGAGCAGTTTCTCTTTAAACCTGCAAAGGTGTGAGGTTCTCCATTATAGCTTGGGAGACTAGAGGTCCCAATAAGAAATGGCATGCCAGTGGCCACTATAGGTGCAGGAACAATGTTAGCAGCAGCAGGCTGAGGTGCAGGAACATTAGCGGATGAAGTGGACGGGCTGCTAGAGCCGATAGAGTCATTATTACTTGCAGTAGACATAGTAACAAAAATAGGTACACTGTCCCTTTAAGGAAAAAAAAATGTGCACCTGTCCCTTTAAGAAAACGAAAACTTAGGATGATACAGCAACACAGTCTCTGATTATCACTCCCCTCCTTAGAATTAGCACTGTGATAACAAATAGGAGAATTGCACTTAGCTGAGGGTGAATGCAGGCAGGAGCTGGATGGATGGCTGGAGATGTAGGCTTGGAATAGTAATCGGAGCTGCTGGCTTGCTTGCAAGAGGCTGTAAGAGGACAGACAGGAGAGTGGAGCAGGCGGCTGGATCAGCGGTGGAAGCGCTGGGGCCGCGCTGATTTCCAAGATGGCGGTGTCCTTCCTTAGGCCACAGCAATATTTTTCCTTACTGGTGCAGAGGTGCAGAGCTGGACAGTTTTTGTAGGCGGAGCCCAAGTGCAGTGCGAATGCGGGAAGCAGGGTGGGGACAAGGCATTTTGGTGCCCTAGGCAAGTACAGCCAATGGTGCCCCCCTCGCTCCCAAAAAAATTGCACCTCCCCACACTAATTCCTCTCACCCCTGCGCAAGGTCCTCTCGCCCCTGCGCCAGGTCCTCTCGCCCCTGCGCCAAGTCCTGTCACTAATTATCTACATATTCCACATAGCTCCTGTCCATGTCCTCAGCAGTCACTGCAAAATGAAAATCAGCAATGACAAATTTGCTTTTTCAAAATCGCTCACCTCCATATGACAGTGAAATACCTTAAAAAATAACAATCACCAAATAATACACCGATACATGGAGCAAATATACCAGACAAATGATTGTTACTAAAAAACACTCCTACAAAACCAAGATCCAAAACTATTACTACTTAAGGATCAAATAATACTGCCAGACCATGACCGAATGCAAACCCCACATGTGACTATTAGCTGTACACAGGCTCTGAAAACATATACCACCGCCATACAGTGACCAAGTGGAGGGGGTTTCTAGTGTAAGTAGACGCTGCAGAAATATAAGTGTTTACACTGCAATTACATTTAGTGACTCACAGGAGAAAGTCTTTTCTATCGGTGTTCATTTCCTTTTCTTCCCATCATAGTTTCATAGTTTGTAAGCTAAAAAAACAAGTCGTCCATCTAGTCAGCCTATTGTGCTAAGGTGTTGTCAAGGAAGGCAAAACCCCAATGAGGTAAAGCCAATTGTCCCCATTTTTGGGAAAATTCCTTCGATCAAACTGGCAATCAGAAAATCCTGGTCATTTCACCTCTCCTGAATCCTAGTCACTATAACTTGTTATATTATTACGCTCCAGATCCGGTTCACACCTTCATGCCGATTTCTCACGGCCAATACTTGTCCCTGAGCATTTGGACACAAATATCTTAGAATCCTCACTTTTCCAGCAACTCCTTAATTATAGGTATATAAGTCCCCTCAGTTAGACAGGTATATATACCCCCTCAGATAGGAAGCTATATAGGTTCCTGCAGTTAGACAGGTATATATGTCCCCTCAATTAGGCAGGTATATATAGGTCCCCATCAGTTAGGCAGGTATGTAGATATGCCCTCTCGGTCAGTCAGGCAGGTATATATATATATATATATATATATATATATTATACTATAATATATATATTATCCCTCAGTCAGCAGGTATATATAGATATTGTCCCTTAGAAAGGCTGAGGTATATAATATAGGGTCAGGTATATAGATTAGGGGCACCAGGCAGGTATATAGGGGCATCAGGCAGGTATATAGCTATAGAGGCACACAGGCAGGTATATAGGGGCACTCAGGCAGGTATATAGGGGCACTCAGGCAGGTATATAGATATAGAGGCACTCAGGCAGGTATATAGCAATAGGGGCACACAGGAAGGTATTTAGGGGCACACAGGCATGTATATAGATATAGGGGCACTCAGGCAGGTATATAGGGGCACTCAGGCAGGTACATAGGGGCACTCAGGCAGGTACATAGGGGCACTCGGGGCAGGTATATAGAAAATAGAGGTACACAGGCAGGTATATAGGGGCACTCAGGCAGGTATATAGATATAGGGGCACACAAGCAGGTATATAGGGGCACTCAGGCAGGTATATAGGGGCACTAATGCAGGTATATACATATAGGGGCACTCAGGCAAGTATATAGGGCACTCAGGCAGGTATATAGATATAGGGGCACTCAGGCAGGTATATAGATATAGGGGCACTCAGGCAGTTATAAAGGGGCACACAGGCAGGTATATAGATATAGGGGCACTCGGGCCGGTATGTAGAAGGACTCAGGCAGGTATATAGCTATACTGTAGGGGCACACAGGCAGATATATAGGGGCACACAGGCAGGTAAAAATAATAACATTAATACTCACCTTACCTGCTTCCCGGCCACACGCTCCTCTTCAGGCGAAAACTGGAGGCGTGATGACGACATCACGCCTTCAACGCTGGGACGCTCCTCCGGCAGCTCCTCGGGTGCACAGCCTATGACGGGCTGCGCGGCCGAGGAGAAGGCAGCGTCGCGATGAGCTCACTTCATCGCGCCGCTGCCCAGCTTAGCGGCACGGGGCCGCGGCGGATCCTCAGCGCTATGAGGACCCGGCGGCCCCGCTGTGTCGGACCCGTGGCATACTGGAGGATCCAACGATCCTCCAGTGAGCCAGTCTGCCACTGTCTGCACAGCAGGGAGCGCTCGCTCTCTGCTCCGCAGAAGCCATCTGTATATGCGTCCGGTGGACGCACATACATTTAAAGAGACCGTCAGGCTCCAGGCCCACGGCAGCGGCCTGGAGCCTGGTGAGGTTCGGGGCCCCTGCCGGCGCCCCTTAGTGACAGGCAGAGGTAGGCGCCCTAGACGATCGCCTACCTCTGCCTACCTGACGACCCGGCCCTGGCGGGAAGACAGTCAGTGGGCGTAATCCCTTGTATGCACTCCAGCAGCAGGCAGCGACAGTACAATGGCGGCAATAGGCACAACAACAGCTGGACAGATCAGCAGTAGTGAACACACACTAAGCATGGCTTCAGAGCTCCCCCTCTTTGAGTAAAGCAGGCCTTATCCAAATTGTACAGTGCGCAGTCTTTATGGGGTTTCCAGGCAATGCTGGGACTTGTAGTTTCATAGTAATAGAAAGGACACAGAGGTGCTATAAATCCTGTTCGGGGACACCACTTGCGACAAGCCGGGTGACTGGGACAGAGGGCCTTTAAGGTTGTCCTGGACGATGGTATGGCACGAGGGTATATGGTGGCCCTTGTTCCCAGGCCCTGCCTGACCGCAAGAACGTTCCCTGCTAACCAACCCCACACAACGCCCACAGCTGAGACAGTCACTGCAAACGTAGGCTTTAGGGTAAGGCTATATTCACACGACTTAAAATGGGACGTATCTCGCTCTGTATTTCACGCCGTACTGCGCGAAATATGGGGCGAGATACGTCCCAGTCATTACGATAATCCACAGTTCCCATAGAGAACTATGGATTACGTCTCCTCTCCCAGCTCGCACAATACGGAGAGCGGGGAGAGAAGTGACATGTCAATTACTAGTGGCGTATACGCGCCGAGAATAATAAATGTCTATGGGGCCGGCGGGCTGCCAGCCCCCCCATCCCGCTCCCGCCCTGCCCTCGTATACATGGCGTAATTGAGGGGCGAAATATGTCCCGCAATTACTGCTGTGTGAACATAGCCTAACAGTTGCTTTACTAGAAGCTGGAATGGTTGGTATAATACAGAGTAACACTGGTACAGTCTCTCGTGGGTAGGCCACGGTAAAATACAGCTTTGTTAAGGAGCAGTTAGGAGTAATCAGAGTCTTGGAGCTGTATGAGCACTTTAGTATATGTAGAAGAGACGCAGGTATGCTCTGGAAGTAGTAGTTTTAGAATCTTGAGACGTTGGGAGTAGTAGGGTAGTAAAGAGTTGTTACAGACCTGATCCAGAGGGGAGGCCTTCAGCTGAACGAGGCACGGGTGAGAAGATACTGAGCTTGAGACCTGAGAACTTGACGCTGCCAACACACACTGGTTACAGGTGGAAGATGCATGGACCACTGACATGGAAGCCAGGACAAAATTAGTCGGAGTTAGGGGACCCTCAAACACACTTCCGACTGGACAGTAGGCTCTTAAATAATATATATGCGTAGTCCTACTGGAAACTGAAGCAGGCCCATGGAAATCCTTGTTGCTTGCTGGTTGAATTTAGAAATTGAAAAGATAAAAGGCCACAGCCAGGCTGTGGTACAGGAGATATGTGCTCTCCGTGGAGTCTCCTTGAGGAACTTTCCAGCTCAGACTGGTTACTCTGAGGCTGCAAAGAGAGCTTCCCTGATTGGCTGACATGGCTGAGCCACTTATCCAATCAGGTCACTAGCTGATTTAACTCCTTGTTGCTCTAAAAGGGTAACAAATACTGTAGGAGAAACACACAAGAATAATTGCAATAGAACGAAATAGAGAAATGTCTGGGATTTAAATATATGAGACCACAGTGAAACTAGGCATAGAGGGGTGGACTAGTGAGTGAGCTGTAGTGGCTGTAACTACTCACGAAACAGGCAGATGGGACAAGGTTCTGTTTCGGGTCAATACAATAGTACTATAAAAAGATCAAATAATACCTCCATATTATGACACCATATCACCACCACATAGTGACTGAATAATACCACTACACCATGACCACACATCACCACCACAAAATGACCACGTATCACCACCACATTGTGACCAAATAACACCTCCACACCATGACCACATATCACCACCACAGAATGACCATATATCAGCATCACATAGTGACTGAACAATACCTCCATACAATGAACACATAAAGCCATCAATAATGACCACATATCACCACCACATAGTGACTGAATAATATCGCCACACCATGATTACATATCACCTCCGCACAGGAACTGAATAATAGCACCACACCATAATCACATATCACCACTACATATTAACTGTATAATGCCACTACACCATGATCACATATCACCCCCCAAACAGTGACTGAATACTACCACCATACCATGAACACATCACCACCACATAGTGACTAAAAAATGCCACCATATTGTTCCTGAATTTAAACCATTAAACTACTACCAATATTCCTACCTTACAGTGACCTTATAGTGGTACATACCAGTTGTACGCAGTGGTTTATTGGGCAATAGGTGGAGAGGAAGGGGGTTATAGAGTGTTAGGTGAAGGTTGTATTTTGTGTTGCCCTAAGCCACATAACACAATGGTAGGGAGCAGGCGTTAGAGAGGTGGTACTGGCCACAGCTTACAAGTACAATCTCCTGGGGGGAGACAGAGGACTAATCCCCCAGAGATTGTGTTGCGGGGACAGTGCCATGATCTTTAGGTATGCAGGAGATAGAGTTTAGTACTAATGCGTTTTGTAGTGTTTCTATTTCTTTACAAATTTCTTAATTTGGACTACATAGGAATTGTTGGACTATCTTGGACCAGCGTTGCATCTATTTCTTTAGAAACATGGTTAACCATGGCTGGTGTTGAGGAGTGTTAATTTAACCCCTAACCACTGCAGTCAGTTCTTGACCTCTATGACAGAGCCTTATTTTTCATATCTGACATGTCACTTTATGTGGTAATAACTTTTACCCATCCATGTCATTCAGAGACTGTTTCCTCGTGACACATTATGCTTTAAATTAGTAATAAATTTGGGAACATCCAATTCTTATTTGTGAAAAATATCAAGATGTTTTAAAAATTTTGAAAAATTAGCAATTTTCAAACTTCAAGAAATTCTGCACGTAAGACAGAGAGTTATACCACACAAAATTGTTTATAACTAGCATCTACCATATGTCTACTGTAATGAAATTAAGGAAGTTCGGGCACTCGTGCTCCAGACCGTAGATTTAGTACAACCTCAAATCCAAAAAAGTTGGGGCACTGAACATATTAAGAATAAAAACTGAATGCAATGATGTGGAGGTGCCAACATCTAATATTTTATTCAGAATAGAACATAGATGACAGATCAAAAGTTTAATCTGAGTAAATGTAACATTTTAAAGGAAAAATTTTGATTCAAAATTTCACAGTGCCTACAAATGGCAAAAAAGTTGGGACAAGTAGCAATAAGTGGCTGGAAAAATGAGCATATAACGAATAGCTGGAAGACCAATCAACACTAATTAGGTGAATTGACAACATGATTGGGTATAAAAAGAGCTACTCAGAGTGTCAGTGTCTCTCTGAAGCCAAGATGGTAAGAGGATCACCAATTCCACCATTGTTGCACAGAAAGATAGTGCAGCAATACCAGGATGGTGTTACCCAGCGTAAAATAGCAAAGACTTTAAAGTTATCATCATCAACCATACATAACATCATCAAAAGATTCAGAGAATCTGGAACAATCGCTGTGCGTAAGGTTCAAGGCCGTAAAACTCTACTGGATGCTCGTGATCTCCTGGCCCTTAAACGTCACTGCACCTCAAACAGGAATGCCACTGTCTAGGAAATAACAGAATGGGCTCAGGAATACTTCCAGAAAGCATTGTCAGTGAACACAATCCACCGTGCCATCCGCCGTTGCCAGCTGAAACTCTACAGTGCAAAGAGGAAGCCATTTCTAAGCAAGCTCCACAAGCTCAGCCGTTTGCACTGGGCCATGGGTCATTTAAAATGGAGTGTGGCAAAATGGAAAACTGTTCTGTGGACAGATGAGTCACGATTTGAAGTTCTTTATGGAACAGTGGGACGCCATGTCATCCGGACCAGAGAGGACAAGGACAACCCAAGTTGTTATCAACGCTCCATTCAGAACCATGCATCACTGATGGTTTGGGGTTGCATGAGTGCTTGTGGCATGGGCCGCTTGCATGTCTGGAAAGGCACCATTAATGCAGAGAGCCATGTTCAGGTTCTAGATCAACATATGCTCCCATCTAGACGTTATCTCTTTCAGGGAAGACCCTGCATTTTTCAACAACATAATGCCAGACCACATTCTGCAGCAATCACAACATCATGGCTACGTAGGAGAAGGATCCGGGGAAAGGAAAGGGGGAAAGGGCGGTGTACGTGTTTTTATTTTATTTTTTGTGTTTGTGTTTTACTTTTTTTTAACTTTTGACATTTATTTTTACTTTTTTTTCACTTTTTTTCACTTTTTCTTCTAAAGGCATGTTCAAACGGTTTAAAATGGGCCGTATTTCGGTCCGTAATTACGCGCCGAAGTGCGCCAATTACGTGCCGAAAATGGCCCATTCATTACGGTAATTCACAGTTCTCATAGAGAACTATGGATTACGTCTCCTCTACCCGCCCGGGGAGATAATTGACATGTCACTTTCTAGCGGCGTATACGCGCCGCTAGTAGTGATGGTCTATGGGCCTGCGAAGTGCCGGCCCCCCGCTCACTCCCCCGCTCCCGCCCCGCCCCCGTCCACACGGCGTAATTGCGGGGCGTAATTACGTCCCGCAATTAAGCCGTGTGAACATAGCCTAACAGCAATCATCAGATTGTTGTTAGAAGGCAGGCCAGTGCACAGTACTCGTACTGTGTACTGGTCGCCATGACAACGCCTGTCACCATGCCCACAATGCATTGCGGGCATGGTGACGTCACAGATGACCCCGGGAAGTGCCGTTCACTTCCCGGGATCATCAGACAGGGGATCGTGTCCGCATACAGTGCGGCAGCCAACGGGCAGGCAGAGGAGCGCACTCCTTCTGCCTGCGACTTTATTATTGCACCCATGACAGGTTGCGGTAATGAAGCCGTAATCACCCGCGGCCGGAGCTCACTCCGGCCGGGGTGATACGGCAAGCGGCCAGCGGTAAATTACCGCTGGTCCCATGTTGCGATCGCACGCGGCTCGCCCGCAAGCCTGCGTGATCACCAGGGCGTATGGATATGTCCATTTGCGGGAAGTCACGCCCTATGTCTGGAAGGGGTTAAAATAAGGCAATGTGTGCTTTATCAGCTATACTGCATACAAGGACATTCATATTTGTTTTTCTAAAATTGTGTTAGAATATAATTTATGTAACACAATTTGGGCTTTAGGGTGCTTTCTCACAATCATAGGTGTAACTTTACGGAGGGGAGTGGTCCCCCCCACTTTTTTCTGGGTGGGGGACGGTCCCCCCCACTTTTGAGCCACTTCAATAAAAAATAATACATATGAAAGCATGAGAATACGGTAAGTGGGGAGAGCAGAGCACAGAGGAGGAAGAAATTAACCCTTTGCCTACTATATTTCTGTGTATCTTGGGGGAACAGAGTAGGGAGGAGCCTCAAATGTCAGTGCACAGTGAGAACAGTGCTGATTGGTAGAGCAGGAGACAGCAGGGGCTGCTTCACCAATGAGAATGCTGCTCACAGTCCAGCACACTCTATATCTGGGGCTGTATCTTTCCCTCCCCCCGTATACCACTTCCCCTATGCTCGACCCTCATCAGAGAAGAAGGGAAGCTCTTGCCGAATGCCAACTGCCAGACTACAGGAGACAAGTAAGGAGGGGACAAGGGTGCTAGGTGTTGTGTGTGCATGTGAGTAGGGTATGTACTGTATATGTGAGTTGTGTATATACTGTATGTACAGCCATGTGTTTAGCCATGTCATATCTCTCCTGCACTTACGCACCGGGGAAAATGAAAGTGAATGGAGCCGGCCCCGCATCATTTTAGAAGTATATACTGACCAGCGCGTACTTCTAAAACACCCGGCATATAGCAGAGCGTACAGTATGCCCCGCTATACGCCGTGTGAACATACCTTAAGGGTACATTCACACAGAAGATATGAATGCTGATTCTGGGACGGATTCAGTGCTGGATCTGCCTCAGAACCGGCGTCCAATCCGGCAGGAAACTGACTTACATTATACCCTATGTAAAATCAGTGTCATTGTTTAGATGACACTGATTTTACTCGAGTATTTTCGGTGTGTACTGTCAGCGCCTGCAAAGAATTCTTCGAGACGTTTTATGCACCAACAGCACTAAGGGATAGGAAGCAGAAATCTGCCTTGGCAGTCTGGGTCGTTTGCTCGTCCGAATTCTGCGTTTGCAAGCGCCATATTTTCAACAAGAAAACGCCACTCTCAGTGCCAAAAAACCATCATGTGAACCCACCGTTAGTGTGTAGTGTGTCTGTGTTCAATATATGTATATATACACACACAATGTAGTCTAATGTAGTCTTTGGAGTACAGTGTGTAATGTTATAATCTCTGGGGTATGGTTAATGTAATCTCTGGGGTACGGTGAATAATGCAGTAATCTCTGGGGTACAATGTGTAATGTAATATCTCGTGTATGGTGTGTGATGTAATCTTTGGGGTACAATGTGTAATGTAATCTCTGGGGTACAGTGTTATGTAATCTCTTTGGTACAATGAGTAATGTAATCTCTGGGGAATGGTGTGATGTAATCTCTGGAGTACAGTGGGTAATGTAATCTCTGGGGTACAGTGTAATGTCATCTCTGGGGTACAATGTGTAATGTAATCTCTGGAGTACAGTGAGTAATGTAATTCATTTCTAGGGTTCAGTGTGTAATATAATAAATTTTTGGGGTATAATGAATTACATTATTTCTTGAGTACAAGATACAATTAATTTCTAAGGTGCAGTTAGTTATGTAATTTATGTGGCTACCATGTGTAATATAATAAATTTTTGGGGTACAGTGAATTATATTATTTTTTGAGTACAATGTGCAATTCATTTCTTAGGTGCAGTTAGTAATGTAATTTATATGCCTACCATGTGTAATATAATTAATTTCTGGTGTGCAGTGAGTAATGTCATTTCTGGTGTATGGTTTGCAATAAAATACATTTTGGGTACAGTATGTGACATGAGTGAATACAAGGGATACAGTGAGATCAGGTTCTTTTATTTTCCCTTTCTTTTGTGGTTTAAAAAATTTAATAAGTAGTGAGGGGGGGGGGGGGTTAGCAAATTTGCTGCATTGCACAATATTTTTTAATTTCCAAAAGAGGGGAAATTTTTAAGGGGGGCCTTCGGTTTTTCATTGCCAGGGCTGCTTTTAGCCCCATTGGTCTAAACTTCATAATTAAGACCACTCAAAACCTTTACAGATTGCCCCCAAAGTGTTTGAAATAAGGACTCCCCGGGACCTGTGGGAGCTCACACCCACTCCCTCAGACATCCTAGCTGGGTTGGAGGGGGCCGCTTTACTGCAGGGAAGGGAGGGATAGGAAGATAGGGGATGAGAGGGAAAATTGGTCCCCCCCACTTTTTGAACCAAAGTTACGCCCCTGCACACAACGCAGTTTTTTGTGCAGTTTTAAGAGTGCTTTCACACAGCGCTTTTTTTGGTGCATTTTTTAACTGTCCCCAATTAAACTTATTATTACCTGAAGTTTTTTTCACTTACCTAAGCGGAAATGAGTAATCAGGGTTTGTAAGGTGCTTTCACACATGCATTTTTAAAGCGTTTTTTTTTTTGCATAAGGCACAGCAAAGAACGCTTACATTTCTGCACAAAAACGCGGTAAAATTCGATTTTTGCCGGTTTTTTTTGCAGCAAGTACACATTTAAATTTCTAGCCTTCCTTCCCCAAAAAAAACATCAAAAAAAGCATGGGGTGAAAGCCCCCTAATCCAAAGATTCACATACATAATTGATAAATTACTTGAAAACCTTTCCACACAACTGAAAGAAGCTTTCTATAATAAAGGGAGTTTTTTTGGAGCACATTAAAACGCAACCCAAAAATGCGCTGTTGAAAACACCCTTAAATTCACCCTAAAAATTTCTCTAAGGTTTTGGAACCACCCCCTATCCTGAACAAACAAGAGGATGAAATGAAACTTACTTTAAAGGAAAAGAAACCACTGTGAATAGTTTCGTTTTTGTTGACTGAAATAGAGGGGATATAAAGGGTGCTGCAAGGGGTTCAGCTCAATGAAAGCATGAATCGCAGGGTGGGGGGAAAAAAAACCACCTTCCGTGAAAGGGTTTTTCCTGTGATTTTTTGATGTGTTGGGGGGTTTTTATTGTAGTTTTTTTTTGTTTTTAGTCCTTTCAGGCAGCCATTAAGTTGCATATGGACTACAGACATTAATCATTGCAAGTTGCCTTTACCAGGATTTTTATCCATAAGTATATACATTAACTTGTTTTGGTACATGCTGTTCTTTGTCAGCAATCTATCAAAGTCAGGGCGTTTTCACAGTGAATAGGAATAGGGCAGGTCCTGGAATGGGATAGTGACTGTAGGTTCATTCTTAAGTTATATTTGTATGTAAGTTGCTGTGACATGCTGACACTAGTAGTTTCACAGCTACTAGCTACTATGGAACATGAAACTACAAGTTCCAGAATGCCACAGCAGCACATGGTAATCACAAGTTATAATCCGCACCTATAAAATTAGTACATATCTGGCATGCTTGCATTTGTAGTTGTGTAACTACAAGCTCCAGTATTCCATGCTAGACACTTACTCATTGTATAGGTGCGGATTATAACTTGTGATTACCATGTGCTGCTGTGGAACTGCTGTGGAAACTGGAACTACAAGTGCCAGCATACCTCAGAAGCACATGGTAAACACCTCTACAGTACTTTACTTGGTGATTAAAATACAGTACTTTATCTAACATTGGAGGGTAGGGAGACTACCAGGAGCCCTGCCCACAGGTGCTCACATCCTGGAGGTCTCAAGTGGGTGAGTAGCCTCACTGTAGAGACCAGGACTAGATAGTATAATAGGGGTGAAACAACATAATCCTCATGAATGTGAACTGTACTGAATGTATATGTGTGTTCATGTATACGTGTTTGTATACATGTAAATGTGTATGTACTGTATATATTTGTGTATATACACACATATCCACAATATCGCCCCATTCACGTCACTAAAACATAATCCTGCCTGTTATGTCCATTAGACATGTAAACTACAACCTTATGATGAATTATATTTGAATATAATTTTTTTTATACCTGTCATTTTGTCAGGGTTGCATATGTTTTTAGTTCACTACTGCAGCCAGACTAAGGGTATGTTCACATGGCATAATTTCGGCACGCATTTCGCCGTGTATTTGCGTTTTATAAGCGGCGAGATGCGCGCCTCAATTACAGTAATCCATAGCTCTCATAGAGAACTATGGATTATGCCTCGTCCCCGCGTGCGTGCAATATGATCGTATTGTACGCGCGGGGAGATAAATGACATGTCAATTATTTGTGGCGCTTACGTGCCGCGAGTAATGCATGTCAATGGGGCCGGCGGGCTGATAAGCGTAACTCCCGAATCGGCAGGCGTATTGCGGCGCGTACTGTATGCACCGCAATTATGCCGTGTGAACATAACGGTATGTTCACACGGCGTAATTTCAGCGCGCATTTTGCCCCATAATTGCGCTTCAATACGCCCGATGTGCCTCGCAATTCCGGTAATTGATAGCTCTCATAGAGAGCTATGAATTACGTCTGTCTCCCCCAGCGTAAAATACGATCGTATCGTACGCCCGGAGAGAGAAGTGACATGTCACTTCTTCGAAGCTGATAGTGGAAGTGAATGGGGCCGGCGCCTCCCACCAAACCCCCGTGCTCGGAAATACGCGCTGTGCGCACCACTATATGCCTGCTGTTGGAAGCACATGCTCTCCAGTGTGTAATTTCAGCAGTGCTCTGGCCCACCTCCCATCCACTTTCACGTTTCCCCCTGAAAGAAGTGGCATGTTACTTATTTTTACGGGCGGGTTCTGTGTGCCAGGGAAAACAGGTCATCATAGCACTCACTGCTATGATATTACCATATTTACCGGGTGTACTTTGGGCGCATTACAGCACAGTTTTGCCCCACAAATACGCTGTGTATGTTCACACGTCGTATTGTCGCTCCGTACTTCGGCGTAATTGCGCATCAATCCACCCAACGTATGGGCCGACATTATGGTAATTCATAGCTCTCATTGAGAGCTATGATTACCTGTTCTGGGGAGAATAAATATCAGTGAGCTTTTTTTTTTTTTCTTTGTAAAAACAAATGCCGCGGTTCAAGGGGCATGAAAAATGCCGTGTGAATGCAGCCCTACTGAGCAAACTTAACACAGGGCCTGGGCCCCGGATGTTTTGGGACCCTAGCAACGCCCCTGCTGACAATGCAAGACAGGAGCGGAATGAAGAAGAACTGTTGTACTGGTCTGAACAGAAGAAGATGAAGGTTCCCAAATGTCAGTGCAAGGCAGGTGGGCAGGAGCAAGGTGAAAAAGAGCTGCTGTGCTGGCCAGAAGATGCAGTGCGCAGAGAAAGGCTTGCAATGTTCAGACTTTATTATGAGGTGTGACTCACTGCATGACATCAGCACACTGAGCCATGAGTCTGTTTGTAAGTATTAGCATAGTTGCCAACTTTTGAAAATGAAAAAGCAGGAGATTTTAGACGCGCCGCGACAAAAATTTGCATGGACACGCCCATCTTTCCGGTATGCCACGCCCCTTCAAAAAGCCACACCCACTCCACCTAACTGCATAACGGCTTTGGAAGAAAGCCAGGTAGATGCCCTTATAACCAGGTAGTAACCCCCATAAGCAGGAAGTGCCCCTTACAGGCAGGTAGATGCCCCCCTTTGTTAGCCAGGTAGTGCCCCCCTTTGTTTGCCAGGTAGTGCCCCCCTCTGTAGCCAGGTAGAGCCCCCTTGTTGCCAGGCAGAGCCCCCATATAGCTATAAAAATAAAATAATAAAATCATATTACCTCACCAGGCTCCTGCAGCACGGCCGCTCCGGACGATCTCCTCAGCGGCGCAGGGGGAAGTGAGAGCAGCCGCGCGTTTCACTCATCCCCCTGCGCCGCTGACCTGTATGTGCGGCGCACACACCGGCGCCGGACATACAGGGGGAGGAGGAGGAGGGGAACGATCCCTCCTGCCTCCTCCCTGCACAGCGAGACTCCGGGCGGGTGAAGCGGGCGCAGCGGCCGCTTCACCTGCCTGTAGGAGCGGCCCGGCGGCGCCAGAGTAGTGCACTAGCGCTACTCTGTCGCTGCGGCCATTTAAAGAGCCCCCGCCGCCTGCTGGCGGCGCGAGGAATGCCAACTCCCCCGGGAGGACGGGAGGGGACCCCAAATAGCGGGACCCCCCCGCCAAAAACGGGAGAGTTGGCATGTATGAGTATTAGGCTTTGTTCACACGGCTTAAAACTGGACGTATTTCAGTCCGTAATTACGCGCCGGAGTGCGCAAATTACGGCTGAATACGTCCCAGTCATTACGGTAATCCACAGATCTCATAGAGAACTATGGATTACGTCTCCTCTCCCTGCTCGGCGAATCTGCCGGGCGGGGAGATAAGTGACATGTGAATTACCAGCGCCGTATAAGCGCCGCTGGTAATGAATGTCTATGGGCCGGCGATACGTCCCGCAATTAAGCCGTGTGAACCTAGCCTTAGACAGAAGGATGTCATAACGTCATAAGTTGGGGACTGCCTGTAAAGTATATGGATAAGGATTGAACACCAGAATTACTTACTCAATTTTCTTTATTCTTTTGTAGCACAACTTGCCTTTCTTAGTGAAACATAGCAACAGTAGACAACTAGTGGATCACAGCATACACTATATCCGTCTGAGAGTTTCTGCAATAGAGTTCAATATCCGAAACAGGACATGCAAGAAAACTGCATCTTTCCACTTCCTTTGAGTTTTCTTTCTTTTCCTGTCCTCCTGTTTTTCTTAATCACTCTTCAATGGTGTCTCCCCTTATTTTCTTCTTCAACTGACTCCTCATGTCTCCAGACAAAATGGCAGTTGAGACCGCTCTTGCCACGCCTCCCTATTCCTGATTCGCTGGCTTACCAATCAGGAGGAGGAGTAGTAAGTAAGACCCAACAAGGTTCAAAGTTCCCATCAAGTTTGGTTGCACTGTACAATAAGTACAATATATAGACAAGACAAACAGGTATACAGGGACATCACAATAGAGAGGGGAACACAGACAAGAGAGGGGCATGACAATAAATCCACACACACTTTGAATTAAAGAAATATAGTGACAGTGCCATTTAGAGGGAAACTCTCCCTCTACACCCTGCCGGGCTTTTGAGTGGTCCCTTGCACCAGACCAGGATTCTCGTGCTCTGGTAACAGTCCCCATTTTTTCAGTGGGTTTTCCCCTCAGCAACTCTTGCAATCTGTCTATGGCAGACCTGGCAAGTACGGCCCCCGGCCGCATCCCGGCCTCAGTCGTCGGATGCGGCCGCGGCGTCGATGCCAGGTGCTAATAGTAGCGTGACAGCCCGACGGCCGGGTATTGCTGAGAGGCCGCCGTGGGCCGTCAGCGCTACTATTACTGGTGAATTAGGCAGCGGCGCGGTGAAACTCGCTCACCGCGCCGCTGCCTCTCCTGGCGCACACAGAGTATAACTCTGTGCGGGCCCAGGAGCTGACGGAGGAGCGTCCCGGCGCTGGCGCATGACGTCATCATGCCCACCAGCCCGGGAAGCTCCTCGGACAGAAGATGACCGCGCTCGCCGGGAAGCAGGTAAGCCAAGGTGAGTATTAGTGTTTGTTATTTTTGGTCATAAAACTATATACTGCCTGTGGAAAGCCCTATCTATATACCTGCCTGTGGAAAGCCTATCTATAGCCTGCCTGTGGGAAGCCCTATCTATATGCCTGCCTGTGGGAAGCCCTATCTATATGCCTGCCTGTGGGAAGCCCTGTCTATATGCCTGCCTGTGGGAAGCCCTGTCTATATGCCTGCCTGTGGGAAGCCCTGTCTATATGCCTGCCTGTGGGAAGCCCTGTCTATATGCCTGCCTGTGGGAAGCCCTGTCTATATACCTGCCTGTGGATAGCCCTGTCTATATACCTGCCTGTGGATAGCCCTGTCTATATACCTGCCTGTGGGAAGCCCTGTCTATATACCTGCCTGTGGGAAGCCCTGTCTATATACCTGCCTGTGGGAAGCCCTGTCTATATACCTGCCTGTATGGAGCTCGAACTAGCTATATACCTGCCTGTATGGAGCCCGAACTAGCTATATACCGACCTGTATGGAGCCCCAACTAGCTATATACCTGCCTGTGTGGAGCCTTAAATATACCTGCTTGAGAGGAGCTATATCTATCTATATTCCGGCTTGAGGGGAGCTGTACCTATCTATATTCCGGCTTGAGGGGAGCTGTACCTATCTATATTCCGGCTTGAGGGGAGCTGTACCCCTATCTATATTCCTGCCTGTGGGGAGCTGTACCTATCTATATTCCTGCCTGTGGGGAGCTGTACCTATCTATAATCCTGCCTGAAGGGAGCTGTATCTAAATACCTGCCTGTGGGGAGCTGTATCTATCTATATTCCTGCCTGCGGGTACCTATATCTATATACCTGACTGACTGAGGGGAGCTGTATATACCTGCCAGACTGAGGCGACATACATCTACATACCTACCTTACTGAGGAGAGCTGTATATACCTGCCTTACTGTGTACCAGGAGTATATATGCAGGTATATAGATACATCCCCCAGTAAGTTTCCACAAAAATAATCACCCAAAGAACGATTTTTTTCCCCCGTTCACACTATGTTTTTATTAGTCCGGCCCTCCAAAAGCATCGCACTTTTTCATGCGGCCCGATAGGAAAATTAATTGCCCACCCCTGGTCTATCGGCTGAGCATCCGCCAGTGGTAGATCCAGCCGCTGGGCAGCTTGGCAGACAGGTTCACTTGGAGCCTTCATACACGATGCTTCCATTGTTCTGACGACCTTCACGGGCCCCACAGTCTGTAAAGCAGATATTGGTGATTGTATTTCATCCTCTCTGAAATAAGCACAATAGTTATGAGAAGGACTTAAGGGTTGCTGTCCCTGTGCCATGAATTCACTTTTGGAACCACATTCCATCCTGGGTTGTTGGGTCTGGAGGACGGATCCTACGCTGATCTCTGGCGAATTGGTTTTGTCTGATGCCAACTGTACTTGAGAAAGGGGCACGGACCTGGTCACCACATGACTGCCCTGGTCAGCCCCCACAAAGCCTTGAACACAAGAGAAAAAGAGGAGACACCATTAAAGAGTGATTAAGAAAAATAGGACAACAGGAGAATATAGAAAGCTCAAGGGAAGTAAAACATGTAGTTGGTCTTGCATTTTCTGTCTGGAATATCAATCTCTATTACAAGGACTCTTGGACTCTCATATGCTGTGATCCACCAGTTGTCTACTGTTGCTATGTTTCACTAAGAAAGGCAAGTTGTGCTATAAAAGAATAAAGAAAATTGAATAAGTAATTCTGGTGTTCAATCCTTATATTGTACATTTGGCGTAGTCGGCAGGATGAACACAGAAAAAAGACTGTTAACCAACAGTGAGACCACTCTACCACAAATTATGAGGGAACCCACTTTCCCATGAGGACATTCCTGGGGTTTGTGAAAGATGTTATGGACTTGTTACGAGACCTTGCCATGGAGATTGCTCAACGAGGGGTCAGGGCAAATAGAGGCCATGCTCACGATTCCGGGAATAACACAAGAAGGTCTCTGAAGTGCTGGAGATGTAACCAGCCGGGAAATGTTGCCAGGAATTGCCATGCAGCAAGTGGCCATATAGAATTGGTGGCTTCTATGAAACAAGAAGAGACCGCTGAGATTGAGCAAGTAACTGCCAACTTTATCAGAGACTCCTCAGCAGTCTTACAAAGACATGGATCCTGCTCAATGGTATTTAGCAGATCGGCAAAGGACACAGCAGCTGCGCCAAGTGAGGAAGAAAGTCCTTGCCACAAAGATACTAGGGACATGGAAGTGGTTCAGTGTGAGGAAAGGATATGGATTTATCCACCAGAATGACATCCACAGCGACGTGTTTGTCCACTGGACTGCTATAAAGCAAAACCACTCATGTAAGTGTTCCTTTAGCCTCTGTGGTGGAGAGATGGTGGAGTTTGATGTTGTAGCAGGAGAGAGAGGTTCAGAAGCTGCTAATGTGACAGAACCTGGGGGAGGCCCAATTTCGGGGAATCGGCTGACTCCCCAGAGGAGACTATCTAGGTGGTTCTTCCCTCAGCTGGAGGAAGTCAACACTACAGAGAGTTTGACTGTACAAGGCCTTGTAGGAGCTGATCAGCACAGTCAGGTGGTAACCAGGTCCGAACCCCTTCCTCAAGCACAATTGGCATCTGACAAAACTAACTCACCAGAGGTCAGCGTAGGATCCTTCCTCCAGACCCAACCTCCCAGGATGGAATGTGGTCCCAAAGATGAACTGATGGCACAAAGCCAGCAATCCCTAGGCCCGCCTCAAGACTATTGTGCTCATATCAGAGAAGAACAACCACCAGTATCTGCTCTACAAACTGTGGGGCCAACGAAGGTCGTCAGAACCAAGGAAACGCCATTTGGAAGGCTCCAAGTGAACCTGTCTGCAAAGCTGGCCAGCGGCTGGATCTACCACCAGCGGATGCTCAGCCCGAAGACAGATTGCAAGACGTTGCTGTGGTGGGTAAGCCAGCTGAACAAGAATGGGGGACTGTTACCAGAGCACAGATGAATGTCTGGCTCATGAGTGCATTCGAAAAGCCCGGCAGAAGTGTAAGGGGGGAGAGCTACCCTTTGAATATTATTGTTATCCTATTTTCTTAAATGAAAGTGTGTGGTTATATTGTCACGTCCCTCTCTTGTCTGTGTTCCCCTCCTCTTGTTGTGCAGTCTCTGTGTACCTGTCTGTTCTATCTGTGTAGTGTACACATTGGTGGCAATATGCAGGGGTTGTTCTGTTATAGGTTCAGCTCTTCTGCTGTTTAGTTTGGTGGTGGAGTGCAGCGTAGCCAATCTGACTAGTGGGAGTGGTGAATCCCATCAAATCATGAGTCAGGAGGCGGAGCCAGGGGTCTCAACTGCCATTTGGTCGGGTGACACGAAGAGTCAGTTGGACAAGAGAAAAAGAGAAGACACCATTAAAGAGTGATTAAGAAAAATAGGACAACAGGAGAATATAGAAAGCTCAAGGGAAGTAAAACATGTAGTTGGTCTTGCATTTTCTGTCTGGAATATCAATCTCTATTACAAGGACTCTCGGACTCTCATATATGCTGTGATCCACCAGTTGTCTACCGTTGCTATGTTTCACTAAGAAAGGCAAGTTGTGCTATACAAGAATAAAGAAAATTGAATAAGTAATTCTGGTGTTCAATCCTTATCCATATATTGTACATGCCTGTACCAAAGAAGTGACAACGTTGTTTTGGATTATACACTGGAGTATCTTTGCATCAAGTGATAATTATGTCCCCCCAATACATTTTTTTTTTTTCGTGTTACAGATCTTTAACCCCTTACTGCCACAGCCAGTTTTACCTCCCTGATAGAGCCCCATTTGTGAAATCTGATTATTCTCACTATGTGAGAATAACCTTTTGATACTTTTACCTATTCATGTGAATCAGAGACTGTTTTCTCATGATACATGAAATATATCTAAATATCATGAAAGTTCAGAAAAATTTGCCATTTTCAAACTTTAAAAATTTCTGTGTAAGACAGATAATTACTCCACACAAAATAGTTTATAACTAGCATTTACTATATGTCTACTGTATGTGCATAACTTCTTAAATATTTTTTTATGACATTAGAGGGCTTAGAAATTTAGTAGTAATTTTTCACATTTTTAAGAAAATTTGCAACTTTCTTTTTGGGACCAGTCCAGTTCTGATGTGGCTTTGAGGGGCCTGTATGTTCTAAATGACTCCACCTAAGAAACTACACTCCTTAGGCTGCGTTTACACAGCATAGACCAAATACCGGTTGGGAAATCCTGACTGGTATTTGGTCTTTTTTTTTTTTTTTTTTTGGCCCGCAGAGGGATGGCTTTTCTCTGAGGTTCGCGGATTCAAGCCCTCATTTGCACCCACATGTTTATGTTCCACCTGAAAATCTGGCAGAAGAAAAAAACAGTGCGGCGGAAAATCTGTGCAGTGGGGACTGCTGCACGGATTTTCCATATAGGTCTATGGGGGAGCGTTGTTTGTCGGTTTTCAGAAAGTTTTTTTGCAGATTTTAATTTTAGATCCATTATTCACTGGAACACGGTAGATGATAACAGGGAAATGAAACTCAACGTCTATTTTCCCCAATTCTACCAGTTTTAGAGATCTTTTATATGTGGCCCTAGTTTGCTATTTCACTCAACCACAAGCCTCAGAATAGAAAGAGCACCTACCAGACTCTAGGGTCTCATTTTCATTACAATCTTCTTTCGGTGCCATTACAGGTTTATGGACACCCTAAGGTGCTAAAACTTAATAAACTCCCCTAAACAGACTCCATATTGGAAACTACAGTCCCTAAGGAATATATCCAGGGGTGTATTGATTAGATTGACCCCACCGAACTTTCACAATTGTTTTTTTTTCTTTTAGCGTTAGGCTGTGAAAATGAAAAAAAAAAAAAAATCTCAAACGATCTGCAATTTTAGCTGAAAACGTTTTATTTTTACAAGCAATCCAGAAAAAAAAGCACCCCAAAATTTGTTACGCAATTTCTTTCAATTTCAACAATATCGTGTGTGCTCGTTCACTGCTGTTTTGGCACTGAGCGTACACGGGAGGGAGCTCTATTTGGCTTTTGGAACGCAGATTTTGCTGGGTACCATGTTGCATTTACAAAGCCCCCAAAGTACCAGAACAGGTGAAACCTTCTAGAAGTCATCCCATCTTGAATTCAACACCACTCAGGGATCTCATATAGGGGTGTATTGTGCATTTTGGGCGCACAGGTGTAACAAGGGTTTGTTTTTTTTGTTTTTTAAGCATTGGGCCATGAAAATGGGGTGGGTGAAAAACTCAGCTCGAACATTTTAATTTTTTGGGTTTAATTTTTATAGCATTTGCAATGTGGTATTAATAACAGGATGACTCTTATATAGATTTTTTTTTATGTCTTGTTACTGTTGCACAATAGAAATGCATTGGTAAAAAATTGTGTTTTTATATTGTCATAGTTTCATAGCCCTAACTTTTTTTATTTTTCTGTATATAAGCTGACTAAGGCCATGTTCACACGGCTTAAAATTGGCCGTATTTCGGTCCGTAATTACGCGCCGAATTGCGCAAATTACGGTCTGAAAACGGCCCATTCATTACGGTAATCCACAGTTCTCATAGAGAACTATGGATTAAGTCTCCTCTCCCTGCTCGGCAAATACGCCGGGCGGGGAGATAAGTGACATGTGAATTACCAGCGGCATATACGCACCGCTGGGGATGAATGTCTATGGGCCGGCGAAGTGCCGGCCCCCCCGCTCCCGCCTCGCCCCCGTCCACACGGCATAATTGTGGGGCGTAATTACGTCCCGCAGTTAAGCAGTGTGAACATAGCCTAAGGGTTTGTTTTTTGCAGTTTACTTTTTTTGGTAATATTATGGGGTTTATATAACACTTTGAGCAGTCCTGCTAGTGATTTTGATTGTTTACAGCGGTCACCGTGCGGTAGAAATGACATGCTAGCTTTACTTAGCATTTCGATATGATTACAGCGATACCCAATTTGTGTGTGTATATATATATAGATATATATATATATATATATATATATATAAATATATATATTATATTATGTTTTACTGCTTTTACACAATTGAGTTGTGTATGGGCTTTTTTTTTTTTTTTTTTTTTGCGGGATGACATTTTTATTGGTATCCTGTTTGGTGGGATAAAGCTTTTTATACATTAAACACTTTTGTACTACAGCCTCGTCCCCAGCGCTGCTGCAGCGCCTGGCGCGGCAAACCGCGAGGTCTGCTGCGACGTCAAGAGACGTTGGCTGGTGCAGGTTGTTCGTCTGCAGCGATGTCAAAGTCGGTGGGTGGTCATTAAGGGGTTAATGGACCAGTCCGGTTCTGACGTGGCTTTGAGGGGCCTGTATGTTGGATACACCCATAAATGTCTCCATTTAAGAAACTGCAACCTCTTAAAGTAGTCAAAACAACATTTAGGAAGTTTATCCCTCTAGATGTTTCACAGGCATTAAAGCATGAAATGTCAGAGCTTCACTTTTTTGCAGGTTTTCATTCTTAATATCTATTGTTTTCCAGGAAAAATGGATTAACAGAGAAATGCAAGTCCATATTGATTCTGCTGTACTGCAATGTATTACACAACTGTCAGTCAGGATGCCAGGCTATGTCGTCATGGCAACCATCAGCCCTTTATGATCGCACAGTGTAGTACCAATGGAGAGGCAGGGGGCCCCTCCCCCCTCTGTGAATCCCTTAAGATACACTGCTGCACTTGAGAGTGGCATCTGAGGGGTTTATTAACTAAGATTGGAGTAAACTCTGGTCCCGGCTGTCAGCGCAAGTTCACAGCTGTAATGTACAGTTGGTTCCATACACTGATCGTGTGGGCTTCGCTTCTGCACTTGCATAATGAGGCACATTTATCAAGTCGGTTGCACCAGAATTCTGGCACAATATGTGTAGAAAATAAGTGTGTATGCTTTACACCACATTTTGATGTGTTTGTCAGTTTTTAGGCATTTCTGCGCCTCGTCCGAGAAAAGCAGTGTGGCCTCAAAGTGCCATAATGCCGTGCACTAAAAAATGTGCCAAAGCTTTGATGTAGTTAGTAGCATACAGTAAGCCAACTTAAAGGGGTCGTCTCACTACATAGATTCATCTTACCTCAGTCCTGTTGCCGAGGACACTAGGTCTGTAGCTATAGAGACCAATGCTCACAGCCTATCAGGAGCAATATAACAGGTCTGTAGCTACAGCGACCTGAGGAGCTGATGCAGCCCATACAAGAGGGGATATCTAGGAATAGGTAGGACACTGTTAATAGACACATATTGAAAAGTGACTTGTTTTTGCAAGATCTTTCACATAAAAAGCAATCCTTGTAGTGAGACAACCCCTTTAAAACATACTTGCCAAATCTCCCAATTTGGGCGGGGGTTCCCGTTAATGGTGGTCACCTCCCGCCCCCCGGAAGAGTCAGCGAACCTCCCGCCGCCAGCAAGCAGCAGGGGTTATTTAAATGACCGTGGTGCCAGAGTAGCGCCAGGGCGCTGCACCAGCGCCACCTGGGCTTTTCCTACAGGCGGATGAGGCGGGTGCCGCTCACCAGAGGGGGCGCCGCCCGCCTCACCTGCCCGGCGATTCTCACTGACTTGTGAGGCCACGGCCGCACAGTCAGTCGGCAGCTGCATGTTCCGTGCAGGAGCAGGCAGGAGGGATCGTTCCCCTCCTGCCTTCTGCCCTGTATGTATCAGCATTCGGCAAGTGCTGTACATACATATCAGGTTACAGAGGGTGTGACGCAGGGATTTACTCACACCTCCTGCTATGCTGAGACTACTTGGTCGGCAGCCGCTGCCGACCCAGGAGATGTCCGGAGCTGGACGCGCTGCAGGGAACCTGGTGAGGTAAGTAGCTTTTATTATTATTAGCTAAGGGGGACACTACCTGGCTAGTGGGGGCAACAACCTGGCTTTTTACCAGAGCCGTTATGCAGTTAGGCAGAGTGGGTGTGGCTTTTCGAATGGGCGTGACTCCCCAACAAAAAATTTTGCGCCGCGCATAGTGCACCGCCCCTTCGAATCTCCCACTTTCCAAAGTTGGCAAGTATGCTTTAAAATGTAAAGTTACACTAAAACAGTTTTGATCTACGCCAGATTTATGAACACTATGATAAATGTGGCGCATTGTAAGACTGTCTAGTATTACACGAAGTATTAAACAATATTGATAAATATGCCCTAAAGTGTTTGATGTACAGGTACTTCAAATTTGCAGGAACTCCTTCCCGACCATAACGTTCCTGTATGCCAAATGTTAAAGGGTTAAGAATGGTGTGATGCCAGCATGTGGGAGTCAGGATCAGAGGATTATTTGTGGTGCTGGCCAGAAGACTTAGCCGCTGATCAGTGAGGGACACTGATGACAGTCGAGGGTTTGTGTTGATGTATACTGACCAGTTGTTCATTAGAAATGAAGAATAAAGCTATGTATTTTAAATCTTAGATGTTGAGTTTACTGTGGCATCTATGGGGTTAAAATGCTGGGATCCAAGTTATCTCTGATCACAGCTGCAAGTGGCAGATCCTGGCTGTAAGCTGCCGGTCAGCACCTTGAGATCTCCTCACTAGCGAGCCAGTTGCGGACTGGAGTGAGCCCGCTTCATACTCCCGACATTATGATACACCGTTCTGTCAAATGTGGGAAAGGGATTAACCAGCGAGTGCATGTTATCCTTTATGGAGGACAATTTAACCCTTTAACGACGCAACAATTACCAGATTTTTGTTTTTCAGTTTTTCCTTCCTGCCTTCCGAGAGCCATAGATTTTTTTTTTTTTTTTTTTTTTTCCCGTCCTCAGTCATATGGGGGCTTTGTTTTCGCAGAACAAGATGTACTTTTTAATGGTGCCATTACCTGTACCATGTATGTTACAATGACATGTTATCTGTATTCTGCAAGTTGCCACGATCTTGTCACGGAACTGCTGATCAGGGAGAGGGCGGTGCACAGCATTTAGATGCGGTGATCACTGCGGCGTCAAAAGCATTACGTAGCAGGAATCGGAGTTTGCTCCAATCCCTGCTGTTAGTGGCAGCCGTTATATATATATATATATATATATATATATATATATATATATATATAAAAAATATCTCAGACAGCACCTGCCATGTATGTAGCGGGCTCAGTGAGTTCATACTCTCTTATGCCACTGCTACGTTAATTTACAGAGCATGGTGTGAAGGATTAACCTTTATTAGCTATCCTTCAGAAAAGGACAAAAATTTTTTGCAGTAAATCCATGCTAAAACTTTAGACCGTAGCCCTTTTAACCCCTTCCCAACATGAGACGTACCCATACGTCTTAGCGGGAGGTATGTTCCCGCAATTGGACATATGGGTACATTCTGGAGATCTATTACACGCCCGGGCTGTCTGGTAGGAGACAGCAACTGCGCGATCATGCTGTTGCTCGCCGAGAGCTGGCAGAAGAAGCTTGGGGACTGCTGCACGGGTTTTCCATAGAGCACCATTGTGCGTATTTTCGGACTTTTTTCATGCGGTCTGAAAAACCGCAAACCGGACATGCCCTAAGGGTGCTTTCACACAGTGCATTATTTTATGCAATTTTTAATGTTTTTTTTTTTTGTGCAGAAAGGCACAACGATTAATGCTGTACATTGTTGCACAAACATCGCAGAAAAATCGTTATTTTTACCTTTTTTTTTTTTATTTTGTGCAGCAATGTACAGCATTAATTGCTGTGCCTTCCTGCACAAAAAACACATCAAAAACTCACTGTGTGAAAGCACCCTAAGGTTTTGTAACCAGGCCCATATCCTGAACAAACAGGATGAAATGAAACTTAGCTTTTACGGAAATGAAACCAGCTGTGAATAGTTTCGTTTTTGTTGATCTGAAACTAGAGGCTGATATAAAGGCTGCTGCAGAGGGATTGCAGCTCAATGAAGCGATGACATCGCAGGGCTGGGTAAGGACAGGAACGCTTCCAGTGAAAGGGTTATTTCCTGTGATTGTCATTTGTATATTATCCTGTCTGCATCGGGGGATCTGATGTCTGGGTTCTGTATTGTCAGTTTTTTGTTTTTAATCCATTAAGCCATTCTTCTATTAAGTTTCACTTGGCTTCACACATTGCAAGTTGCATTTACTAGGATTTTATCTATGAGCACATTAACCCATCTTGACACCAGGGGCATTGCTAGGGTCCTAAAACATCCGGGGCTCGGGCCCTTTGTGTTTTTCTGGGTAGGGCTGGGTTCACACGACATTTTTCACGCCTCATTGTGAACTGTGGATGTTTTTTTACAGGAAAAACCTTGTGTTCCTGTCACTAATTTTCTGCACATCCCACACAGATCCCGTCCATCTCCTCAGCAGTCACTGTACAGTAAAAATCACCAATGACAAATTTACTTTTTCAGAACATCTCACCTTCATATGACAATACCCCTAAACAGTCACCAAAACATACACCGATACATGGAGCAAATCTACCAGACAAGTGATTGTTACTAAAACCCTCCTACAAAACCAAGACCCAAAACTATTACTACATAAGGATCACATAATCCTGCCAGACCCCACATGTGACTATCAGCTGTACACAGGCTCTGAAGACATATACCACTGCCATATAGTGACCATATAGTGGTAGTTACTAGTTGTATATAGACGCTCTGCAGACATATAAGTGATTACACTGCAGTTACATTTAGTGACTCACAGGAGACGTCTTTTCTGATCAGCGTCGTTCACCTTCCCTTCTCTTCTCCATCCGATTCACACCTTCATGCTGATTGCTCCCGGCCAATACTCGTCCCTGAGGATTTGGGCACAAATATCTTAGAATCCTCACATTTCCAGCAACTCCTTAATTATAGGTATAGTAGTCCCCTCAGTTAGGGGCAATATCTAGGGGGGCACAGGCAGTATATAGGGGGCACAGGCAGTATATAGGGGGCACAGGCAGTATATAGGGGGCACAGGCAGTATATAGGGGGGCACAGGCAGTATATAGGGGCCACAAGAAGGTATATAGGGGCCACAGGCAGGTATATGGGGGCCACAGGCAGGGATATGGGGGCCACAGGCAGGCATTATAGGGCCACAGTCAGGGATATGGGGGCCACAGGCAGGCATTATAGGGGCACAGGCAGTATATGGGGGCACTGAGGCAGGTAAACGCTTTAAAAATAACATTCATACTCCCCTTAACTCCCCTCAACTCCCCTCTTCAGCCCGCGCTCCTCCGGCAGCTCCTCGCGCGCACGGCCTATGACGCGCTGTGCGCCCGAGGAGAGGCAGCGTCGCGATGACATCACATCATCGCGACGCTGCCGGCTGAGGCGCACGGGGCCGCGGCGGGTCCTCAGTGCTGTGAGGACCCGGCGGCCCCGCAGTGTCGGACCCAGAGCCGGTCCGACACTGCGGAGCAGGGAGCGCTCGCTCTCTGCTCCGCAGAAGCCCGCAGCTGCATGTGCGTCCAGCGGACACACATGCAGCTGAAGAGCCAGTCGGTGCTCCAAGCCCACGGCAGCGGCCTGGAGCCCGGGAGACTCGGGGCACAGGGAGTTTTATTCGGGGCCCGAGCCCCAAATAAAACAGCCTAGCGACACCCCTGCTTGACACATACTGAAAGTTGAGTTAAGGAGCCCTCACAGTGAATGCTAAAGAAATGATAAAGATCTGGGTTGAACACTACAGCTTAAACACAAGAGGATCTTTCATGACACCCTCTGGCGTACATTTCACTTGACACACCGGAAACTGCTCTGCAATATGCCTGGGAGACATAATTCTCGTTTGAACCAGATATTCAAGCTCTGTCTAAACAATTGAGCAGGATCTGCTTAGGACATGACACTTTTTTTTTATTTTTTCTCCTCGTAACAAGTATTTAAAACAGCAGCTGAACTTCTATGGTTTGATATAATCTCCTCATCCTCTGTGGGAACATAGTAACTGGAGTGATGTACTTGCACTAAAGTAATCCAGATTTTTAAAGAATGTCTCTAGTTTTTAGAAATCCTTCAACAAGCACACACCTGCTGGGGAATCTATTCCATGCTACAGGACTGTGGTGGGCTGTGCCTGGCAATCTTCTGTACCAAACAATTCCTGTGGCCGAGGCAGCCAGTGGGCCAATTACCGTAACCTGACTGTCCAGTTATAACTACGGCTGCATAATGCTTTTTTTTGGGGCCGTAATTGTGGTACCTTGCTGGGAGACAGGGGTGCAACAGTTGAAAAACAGCTATTTAGTTGTTAGGGAGCAGCGTCCTTGCAGTGTGAGATCAGGAGCTGATAGGCAGGGGCTGCTCCACCTATAGCCAGCTGCACAGAGTCCACTGCACTTACTCTTTTGGTCTTTGCTGGAAGCTACCCAGTCCCTCCTGTATCACATCCCCTCTGCTCCTCAATCCCCAGGGCATGTCCCCCACCGCATAGGTTTTCAGTCAGTTTTACAGATTTGTAAACAGACTGTGAACCTTTTACATTGATTTAAATAGAAAATCCGTGCAACAGTCCCCACTGCATAAATTTTACACTGGACCATTTTTGACACCCCCAGTGTTCCTAAAAACTTAGAACATGTTCATTCATCCGCCTGGTTTTCGGGCAGAACATGAACATGTTGGTGCAAAGGGGGAGGGCTTGAATCCACAAACCGCAGACAAAAGCTGTCCCCCTATGTGCCAAAAATCCGACCAGCATTTTGTCTGTGCTGTGTAAACGCACCCTTAAGGCTTGAGGGGTGTGTGTGTATATATAATATATGTGTATATATATATATATATATATATATGATATATATATATATATTGTGGAGGTTTAGCGTCAGGTAGGCAAACAGGGGCTTCCACAGACAGAGACAGTGACACGGAAATAGTTCAAGTTCCAGGCGCTGCCTGGGTTTATTCAGCAGCACATAACAAAAACAAGCCTTGACTTCAGGCTAAACATAAATAAACGCCTGCTCGGCTGAGCGCTAGCTACACACAGTTTATCCCTCACTATGCTTAGTTGCAGACAGCGTCTGTTACTCACAGCATGGTTTGTTTCCACAGCATGACACCAGCACCAAACACAGGCCTGTAGGTTCAGGCTTTATAGGCCTGAGCCCCGCCTCACCTGGGGCGTGGGAGTGGCCACCCACCCGGCTCTTTGACCACTCCAGGAAAAGCCGACCCGGACACAAGCGGATTGGAACCGCTTATACTAAACAACATGTCAGTAGCATAGTGCTACTGACACACAGGACTGTCGGCTCTCCCTTCACCGAGTCCAGGCCCCTCGGTGACACGCATCTGCCCAGGTGCCGCCTAAGGCAGCATAGGAGAGTACTCTTGGGGAAATATATCTTCCGTCCACTATTCCCCCTGTCACTGTCTCACAATATATATATATGTGTGTGTGTGTATGTGTATATATACACACACACACACACCCCACCACACACACACACCACACCAACACATATATATATATATATATATATATACACATATACACACATATATACATATATATATATATATATACACATATACACACATATATACATATATATATATATATATATATATATACACATATAATATATATATGTGTGCGTATATACTACAATTTTGGGGGTACAATGTGTAATGTAATTATTTTGTGGCACCAAGTTCTTGGAAAATTTCACTTTTTACACTCCCACCTTAACATTTTTCTAAGACCTTCTGCAACCCATGTTCTTGTAGTTCTCCAGTAGATTAGTGACTATGAAAACATGATGTAGTTTACTATTGGATCAAATGGCTGTTTTGTTACATACTCACGATGTCCATATCTGTCATCATATCTTGTTTGCTACAAGTTTTTTTTTTTTCTTTTACAGCTTAAAAGAAGGCATAGCACACTGCAGTAAATATGGGTAAGTTGTTATATATAATAAAACTGGTAAATCTTGCTTCTAAATTATATTGCAGAAATAGGACTATGCATTTTTGCTAATTTGTAATTCATGTCCATTTGTGTACAGTGTGCCTTAAGATCTGCATGTGAATTTACATTTGTTTATTTATGTAATTAACTGGCACATATCAATAAAATGTTGACTGTGTTCTGATTTTGTAGAGCGTATTAGGCTATGTTCACACGGCTTAACTGCGGGACGTAATTACGCCCCGCAATTACGCCGTGTGGACGGGGGCGGGCACCTCGCCGGCCCATTGACTTGTATACGCCGCTGGTAATTCACATGTCACTTATCTCCCCCCCGCGGCGGCTTCGCCGGGCGGGGCGCGGGGGCGTAATCCATAGTTGTCGATGAGAACTGTGGATTACCGTAATGAATGGGCCGTTTTCAGCCCGTAATTTGCGCACTTCGGCGCATAATTACGGACCGAAATACGGCCCATTTTAAGCCGTGTGAAAATAGCCTTATGGTTATTGTTTATAAAATACTTGCGTACTTGTAAAATTTTAATAGAAAGTAGCACATGGGCATTTTATTTTGTTGATTTATGCACGGTAATTATCATAACAAATATTTTAAGTGTTTGTTTATTTGCAGATTTCTTTCAAAGAGCTCCTCCTTTCCTCATCCAGCTACAAAATATTTTGAGAAAATACCCAGATGGAGGACAAATACTTAAGGTATGAATTATTTCTCCCTATATATGCATTAATGTACACAGGGGTTATGTGGTGTCTGCATGCAGAGCTGTAACTTAAAAGCTCCTGGGCCCTAATGCAAAACTTGTAAAAGAGCCCTTACCTACCATGTGCCATTTATAATCCTGGTGTCTTTTGTGGTGGAAGAGCCTTTGGGCCCCTTTATGCTCCAAGGCCCAGTAGCAACTGCTTTCTCTGCACCTCCAGTAGTTATGCCCCTGTCTACATTAATACAGGTTTCCTTTGGTACATACAGTCTCATGTTGACAGATGGCAATGATGACCATATTTTATTAAAAAAAAGTTCACTATCCTCTGTGGATTGCTTTTTACAGTAATTAAGGACATTTTATGAGAATTAGCACTCTACTAGCTGCTATGGAGCTACAAGTGTTAGCATGCACTGCAGCAGATGTTGCATAGTACGGTTGAAAAAAAAAAAAAAGACCTATGTCTCTCAAGTTTGAGCAAGGGTGGATGAAAGGCACTTGTAGTTCCCCATTATAAGTGCTAGCATGCCAAACATAAGTTAACACCCCGATCGTAACTAGGGGACCGTTGAACAGGGGACTTGTATATGTATTTTTTTTTTTTTTTTCTCTTCTGTACAGCATTTGGAAAAGAGAAACATGGTAAAGAACTTTCTATCTCCTGGTCATAGTTTTTCTGTTATTTTGCTGCAATAAAAATATTTACAGAGAATATTCTGTAACACTTTTAATTATTTTCCAGGAGTTGATACAGAATGCTGATGATGCCAAAGCCAGTGAAGTCATCTTTGTGTATGACGAAAGGGAACATGGGACAAACACTCTATATGCAAAGGACTTGTATACTATCCAAGGTATTTTGTTATAAACAATGGTGATTTTTTCACAAAAAAAGAGAGAATGTGAAATTTCCATGGTCAAATACCCTAAGACCGTGTTCATACGGCTTATTTGGGTGCTGATTGGAGCCGTACTGCGCGCCGGATTTGCACTGCAGTACGGCTCCAATCCGTTTCAGTAACTACGGTAATCCACAGTTATCATAGAGAACTGTGGATTTCGTCGCTCCTCCCCGCTCGGCGAATCCGCCGCGGGGGGAGAAAGTAACATGCACATTATCCAGGCGCAATACGCGCCGTGGATAATGAAAGTCTATGGGGCCGGTGGGCCGCGCCCCCGCCCCTTATTCAAGCCGTAATTGCGAGCGAAATCCGGCTTGCAATTACTGCTTGAATAAGCCGTGTGAACCTTGCCTAAGGCTGTGTTCATACGGCACATGACAAATATTTGTCCTGTTTTGCAGCCGTCCCCACGACCGCGGGGGGGGGGGGGGGGGGGGTTTCCCCCCTCCCATTGAGGTGTTCATTATTCGTCCAGAAACCGGACGGAAGAATGAACATGTTCAATGCTTTTTGAGCGGCCCGCGGGCAGAAAAACCGCTGGCCGGAAAACCCGTGCAGTGGGGACTGCTGCACGGGTTTTCCATAGAGCACAATTGTGCTCATTTCCGGCCAGTTTTTCAGGCGGTCTGAAAAACCGGCCGAAAACCCTTGTCGTGGGGACATGCCCTAAAAGTACAAGTAAAACCTCACATTATTTATTATACGATGAATGTGGTTAAAAAATAAATAGGACAAAAAGTACAACTCGGCCTCCATTCAGATTTGTATGTGAAAAAATAAAACAATTATCATGCTTAGAAAATGACATAACTCTGTACTTCCGCAAGCAGCTTTTGCCTTTCTAGAAGTCCTATTTTTCAAATCTGATTTGTATCACTTAATGTGGGAATAACATAACGCCTTTATCTAATCCACTCAAAAAAACAACCGCAGGGCAATACTTACAGCTCAGTAGACTGAACCCATTAGGATGCAACATAGGCTGCTGTGCTACTTCGGAAAGGTTGTTTTTTTTTGAGTAAACAATGTCCCATTTTTCTGTGGTGGTTTTTTTTTTTTTGTATTTTAATCTTTTTCTTGGGGGTGGGGAAGTTTCAGCGTATTAGGAATTAATCACATTTTCAAGAAAATTTGCAACAAAGAATTTTTTGGGGGGCCTTGTTCCGTCCTGATGTGGCCTTGAAGAGGTTCTGTCAGACACGTGCATAAATTGCTCCATTTAAAAATCTGCACCCCCTCGATGTATTCAAAGCAAAATGTTGAAACTGTAACACTTATTACTGCAAAGTGGAGGTGACATTTTTAAAATTCCACTTAAGATTTTCAATTTAAATACATTTTGTACTGCAACACCGTAAACCGAAGAACACCAATCAATATCGAGTCCCGTGACCCTGACATTTTGTTTGACTCAACGAAAGTTCTCGAAATTGAAGGAGAACCTACTGGGTTTTGGGGCCTCCTTTTTATTAGGATATTTGTAGGCACTATTTCAGGTTTGCAGACACCTTAAGGTTTCTGCGCTTACATGATCACCATGCGGTAAATGTATTAAAATTTGCAGAAATCTCTTGCCACAATCTAAAGTTATGTCAAATGTCAGGGAGGAGTTCAAAAGATAAAGCTTTTATTCTTGTAAAAGTAATAAAACATAGTAACATTGCTAAAAATTTGGGACTGCTGGAATTTTGTGGACCTGAAGATTATTTATACCGCCCCCCCCCCCCCCCAAAAAAAAAAAAAAAAAAACAAGAAAACAACCCCTCGTACAACTATGTAAATGGGGAAAAATAAAAATGTTATGGCTCTTGGAAGGGAAGAATGAATGAGATCTAAACAAAAATTCTGTATGTAAGAACTGAAAGTTTTCGATTACTTTGTTACAGGACAATCTCTGCTGGTATATAATAATGAAATGTTTAGCGACCGTGATTGGGATGGAATCCAGAGACCAGGAAATAGCATCAAACGCAAAGACCCAAACACTGTTGGAAGATTTGGACTGGGCTTCAACTCTGTGTATCACATGACAGGTTAGTTTGAAATCTTCCCATGTGAAACATTGTGATGGATAAAAATAAAGAAAAGAAGAAATGTTAAGGCGGGATTCACGCGGCATATTGTCACGTACCTGTGTGAGCCGCTATATGCCTGCTGTTGAAAGTATGCGTTGGCCAGCATGTACTCTCAACAGCGCTCTGGCCCGGCTCATATTGACTTTCACCAGCGTGCGTGTAAGTGCCCAAAAGAAGTGACCCATCACTTGGGCACGTACTGTGCTATGATTTTAACAAATTCGCGGGACGTTTTTGGACACATTGCATCACAATTATGCCTCAAAGTTCGTCCAACAAACATGCATTGTGAACATGCCATAAGAGTAAGACTTGGGTCAGGCAGTGCAGTCTGGGTGCAGTTGCCATGCAGCATGAGTAGGATGAGTCGCCTGCTAATGACTTTATTTGAGCATACATCAATGACGAACCACATTTCAAACAGCCAGTTCCCTTCCTTGGTCATAAAATGGTGTTCATTAAATTGTATAAACCAAAAATAAAACTATTCAGTTTCTCTGAATGCTGCCAAACTGGTTGTCCACCATATTGGTTGTTGCAGATTTGACACTTTTTAGTGTGGAAAATTTAAATTCCATTTTTTTTTTTTAAATCTACAGTTGGAAACATTGCAGATCCACAGCAATAACATTTTGTTGACTTTAATAGGGCAGTCATAATCCACAAGAAATATTTAGTGAGGTAAAATACACAACAAATCTACAAAATTGACATGATGCAGATTTAAAATCTTCACTGTTAAGTCATGCATGGATTTTGTGCTGACTTTTTGTGGTGTATGTGTGTGTGTGTGTGTGTGTGTGTCTGTGTAAGGTCGCATTCACGTTGCTGCTGCTGTATATGCTAGGAATTTTCAGCATGTAAATCCTGTGCTCAGCATATATGCAACATGTGGCTGTACCATAAGGGATAGTCTACATGGCAGTGATTAATAGCCGGTTTTTATGACTGATTTCGTATTTTGAATCAATTTGAAAGCAGATTGTAAGCCATCCCCATAGACCTCAAAATAAAATCCGACCACAAGTCTACACGGTATGGGTTTTCTGAGGTCGGCTTTCAAAACCGACTGCTTTGCAAAAAACTTGGAACGTGCATTTTCTTCTGTCTGCTTTTCAATAGAAATCCGACTGCAAAATCTGCCCCAAAAAAGTTACAAAAAACGAAAACCAGTAAAATACCATCTGATTCTGTTATAGAATTCGACTGGTAATTTGTACCCACACACTAAATATATTTTTGTGAGAGATCTACAACGGTCTATATATGTGGGCTCATTCACAGGATTGTATAATGCCTCCATTCAACCTCCTTGTTAGGCTGAGTCCTAATGTGGGACGGTTCCCAGAGAGGTGTATTCTCCTACACTATCTACCAATGTCTTTTAATTATGTACAAAGGTAGCATGCTACACCAGACGGCATTTTATGGGAGAATGGCTCTGTATTACAAATGAATTATAAATAACCACTAGAAAGCTAAGGTCCGTAGCGCTAACTACTGGAACTCTCATCCAATTACATCTAACACTGTAAATTGCCTAGAAATATGATTGAGCCAGTCACTCCACCTTGATGAGAAGCTGTTTGGAGTGCTTGTCTTCTGTTATTACAGTGCGGGGTTCTGGCTGACTGGGTGAGAGGCCTCTAACGTAATTCTATGGGTATGTCCACACGACAAGGGTTTTCATTCAGATTTCAGACAGATTTCTAGTTTGAAAACACTGTCAACCATCCCCATAGACTTTGATAGAAAATCCAAGCTGTATACACAGCTCGGATTTTCTGACTGTCGGATTTTAAATCTGAAAACCATCAAAACTTGGAACACGTGCATTCTTCCGCCCGGTTTTCGGGCAGAGCATGTACTGTTGTGGTGGACGCCAAAATCTGCAAATCATGGACAGAACCATCCCCTAAAACCATTCAAATAAAGATAAAATACAAGTTGGATTCTTCATCAGAATCTAACTGGCATTTTGTTACTGCCATGTGGACGTACCCTAAGGGTTCTTTCCTCAAGTAGAAACTGTACCCCCTTGAAGTAGTGTAGTACGTTAGTTGTTTGCATGGCCCCTTGCTGATATTTTGCATGTCCTACAGGAGACTCCGATTCATGTATAATAAGTGTATTGATGAAGTGGTGGAGATTTGGTTACTAAGGCCCTGTTTGCATTTACATACATTAAGGTTTTTGTCACTCTGTCAGAAAAGGAACTACTCAAAACCGAACAGATTCTAACAGATCCCATTAACTTTGTGTGATCCTTCAAGTTTCTGTTTTTCACTTGTCAGAATAGCATGCAAGACTTAACCACTTTGTTCACCCAAAATCCTGGACTTTAGTCTATTCATGACTCTACTTTTCTCTGTTATTGAGTTAGATAAAAGACCCCAGCTTGAAACAAGCAAGATCAAGTTTTTGATTTTTGCTGTAGGTGTTCTTTCCTTTTCTAAATCTTTGTGATATACAGCGCTTGAAATAAGTATTAAAAAAGTCAACAATTTTCTAGGTAAATATATTTCGATTCTAGCTGCTATTGACATCAAATTCTCACTAGATCTCAGCAACTACCCATCTAATCCATGCAGGCAAAGAAATCAAACCATAGATGTCCTTAAACTAAATTTATGGTTTGATTTATTTGCCTGTATGGATTAGATCGGCAGTTACCAATATCTGGTGAGAATTTCATGTCAGTAGCACCTTTTAGAAATAGATTTATGTAGAAAATTTGTGACGTGTTTAATACTTACTCTAGCTGCTGTTTGTTTAGAAAACAAAGAGAACATAGATATCCATGTATGGATCTAGAATACAGTGACAATAGCTAATGTGGGCTTATACTCTACCTCCATAGGGTCTCTTTTTATATAGAAGCACACAGGTCTTTTTCTCACAAATTCTTAGTAAGTCTCTAGGGTAAAATGTCTCAAACAGAATTCAATGAAACGTGACACTTTTTCCCCATCAGACGGAGGAATATGTTCTTCATAAAGACACCATACTGTGGCTTAGATTCGTCTGTTTTTTCATCTTATAAATTTTCTAAAGATCAAAATATAGATAGTTATGGATTATTTTTTATTATTCAGATTATCCTGCCATCTTCAGTGGAAAAAATATTGGCATTTTGGATCCACAAGAAAATATATTCCACAGAGGAGGTCGTTTATGGAACATTGCGAAAAAAGATTTGTGTTCAGAAGATTTAAAGGATCAATTTCATCCATTAAAAAATGTCTTGGAGACTCTTGGTCTAGGCTGTTGGAAGGAAATCCTTGATTCTGGCTGTTTCAAAGGAACTCTCTTTTGCTTCCCTCTTCGACTATCACCATCTGAAATATCCGATAACATATATAGTACAGAAAGGGTTGAAGAACTCTTTGAGTCTTTCATGAAAGATTCTAGTATTGCTCTTCTTTTTCTTCGCCATGTTACAAGCATTTCTCTGAAGAAAATTGGAAAAGATGGAATAATGCAAACTCTTCTCACTGTTTCTGTATCTACTGACAAATTACTGGATACAGAGTTGGCTGGCATTGCCATACAAACCATTTCTAAAGTGATTTCACTAAAATACATGGATAACAAAAAGGAAGAATGTGAATGGCTAGTGACTACCAGCAAAGGTCAAGAGAAATTGTTTCCAGAACTGTCTGAATTGAGCAACAAATTGTGCAACAATGCCGTTCTTGACCTGGCATACCCGTTATCTAAGCAGAATATGCATTTATTTGGGGGGCGCCTAAACTGCATTCTCCCTCTACCAGACAAAGAAGAAAATCAAACTGGGCTTCCATGCCTTATTAATGGATGTTTCGATCTTACAGATGACAGGAGAAGCTTGAAATGGCCTGAATCTGACCAACAGCATGACGATGGTGCTAAATGGAACCAGATCTTGGTAGAAAAAGTCCTACCTTTAATTTACACACAAGCACTTAAAAATGGTGTGTCTTTAGTAAACATGTCAAAAGTGACAGCAGACATGGCATATAGCATTTGGCCAGACCCTGAAAAAACCACACACAAATCCAGATGGCATGATCTAGTAAAACAGATTGCCCTTGGCCTTGAAAAAGAGAGAGTACTTCAGACAACTGATACAACCCAATGGATAACTGCAAGTGAAGCCGTATTCTTGGTGGTTGAAAACCTAGAAATGTATACTTGCTTAGAGGAATTGCTTCTGCTTCTAAAAGTTCCTCTGGTTAAGGTTCCTGGTCATGTTTTTAAAATTCTTCAGCTAGCAAAGAAGGACTTTTCGGATCTGAATATTGTGTCTCCAAGGTTTGTGAGAAACCTGTTGCATAACGAGGAATGGCTTCAGTTTCCAACTGAGCAGAAACTGTTGCTTCTGAAATACACAATCGGTGATGGACAGCACGGTGAGCTACTGAACCTGAAACTGTTGCCAGTATCCGATGGATCGTTCACAAGCTTCCAAAATACAGAGTTAAATGGCATGATTTACATTGACAGCACACTGTTTCCAAGGTGAGTTGATATTAACATTCCAGAAACCTTGCTTCACTTTGAATTACAATTTTCTTCACAGTCGGCCTTTGAGATATGTTATTACTTTTCAGTTTGATTTCTCTATAGCACGTGAAGGTTTTCCTGTTGCTATGTTAAAACCATCAACAAATGAGCTGCAGGATCTTGTTTTATTTGTGTAGTACAATGAATCTGAATGCCATGCAGGTCTTAATGGCATATTAATACATCAATGTGACCTACTGGGATATGTAAAAAAAAAAAAAAAACTCCCAACTATGGCTATCTGTATGAGCCAAAACCAAGCGTTGGCTCTTGGGCTATAAAAAAAAAAAATAACTAAGTGGCAGCTAACCTTCTTGTTGACAGTTTTCAAGTAGCAACAGGTTATTTTGTTTATACACTTCATTGTTTTAGCTAGGCTATGTTAATTATCTTCTATGAAGAGGTTTGCAAAGATCTAAGTTTTCAATGAAACAATGAAAGCATGTATTTCTATTTTCCAAGTTTGAACACTCTATAATGTTAAAAACGCACAGCATATTTTTTTGTTTCCAGGTCACGATATAAGCAATGCAGGTCTGACTTTTAGTAAGAGGAATATGTCTATGCTTGTGCTCTGAACACTATAAATCAATTCTAGTGCTGTATGAAACATGCAATGGATCATTTCTCATTTACTATCTGTAGACGTCAATAGAAAATTCGCCCAGTAGTCTACACTGCATGATTTTTCTACTGGGCAGATTTTCACACCACCGGCGTTCCGAAAAACTGGGAACTTGCAAAATCTTTCGCCAGCTTTTCCTGCTAAAGGTGTGCTGTTCAGAGATTATGCGGGAGGGACTGTAAGAAATATTAATTATTATTAACAATATTAATATTCAAGAATAATATTATTGAACAACAATATTCTCACCTAGATTCTAAGGTGACGGTCAGCAAAGAAAAGCACACCAAAAATAAATGTGTAAAAAAATTATATATTATCCAGAATGAAATGGGGTACAACGGAGTAAAAACATTAAAATACACAACACAAGGTTATAAATCCTAAATCAACTACAGGGAAAACATATATTAACCATAGCATATAAACACCTTTTACAAAACACAACAAAAATTGCAAACAATTCTATAACAACCTGTGACACAAACAACAACAATAATTTCATGTATGGAGTGGAGATTTATAACTACTTATCTGGACCAAGTTCCTTCTAGACTGCCTTGAGTTTCTCTAGTCTTCTCCTTCAAGAGCCCTCCTCCTTCAATAGTGCTCTCACAAGAGTCCTCCTAAGAGTGCCTCCTACAGTCCTCTCACCCTGGATATTTATCTCAATTTTCCCACCATTAAGGAGAAACTTTCTCCTTTGATCACTTTTGGAACAATAAACACCTCTGTGTTATTTTGTGTCCATCCGGATTAGGCCCTTTCCCCCTGTGGGCAAATTATACAGTAGACACATGCTAACTAGGTATGGTCACTCTTTATCAAACCCCTCCCCCCCCTGCCCCCCGAGCATCCTCCGGAGCGCATACAGGCGAAGATACCACTGCGGAGCCGAGAGCGAACGCGCCCTGCTCCACAGAGTACTCCAGATGGCCGCAGACTTGGGGCTGTCTGGAGTATCCGGCACAGGCGGCATGAGTGTCATCACGCTGCCTGATGACATCACGCCCCCTGTGCCAAGAAGAAGACGGAGCGCCTGGGAGTCGTAGCAGCAAGACCGAGAAGTAATTTCTTGTACTAGCAGAAGTCTTTATATAATTAATAAACACCTGCCTATGGGGGGACACACCTCCCTATAACTGCTATGGCCTCCCTATGGGTGACATATCCCTGCCTATGGGAGACATTAAACTGCCTATGTAATTTTCTTGGTATCCATTTTTATTTTTGAAATGTACCATTAGCCGCTGCATTTTCCACCCTAGGCTTATACTCTAGTAAATACGTATTCCCAGTTTTTAGTGACAAAGGTAGGTGGGTCGGTTTATACTCGAGCATATATGGTATATCACTTCTCATTCTGAGCCTCATTTATGAAAACTGTCTAGCAGTAAGGATATGTTCACACTGCTTATTGAGGCACGTATAGTACACGCCGCAATATGCCGTGTGTTTTGGAACCACGCGCTGATCAGCACATAATTTCAAAGCGGGAGGGGGGGGGGGGGGTAGACACCCGGCCAGCCCCATTGACATGCATTCTCAATTGGGGAGATGACTCGTAATCCATAGCTCTCTATTTACTGTAACTTGGGCACCCTTTTAATAAGGTGTGTAAACATACCCTACATGTCCTTGTTGCCAATAGCAACCAATAAGTGCCTGGCTTTCATTTCTACTACTGCTCTGGGAAAATGAAAGCTGAGCTCTAATTGGATGTTACTATTAGACCATTTTCATAAATGAGGCCTGTAGTTTTTTGTGAGGTGAAATTGGAGGGAAAAGGCAATTCAATTCTGGCATATATAATTTTATCTTTTGTGGTGTTCACTGTATGGATAAAATAACAACATTTTATGGGTTTGGTTATTATGAACGCGGCAGTTTTTTTTAAGTCCCAATATGCAATCACTTTTATAATATATAGCAACACATTACTATTTTGCTATGTATTATGCTGTATGTGATGGGTTTTACACATGTGGAATCTAGTAAGCTTCATAATGGGCTCCTATACATGGCAGACCTGGAGGACATTAGTTTACCTGCCACAGCACACATGGGTTACAGAACGAGACCCCTTCCTCTGTCAACCTCCTAGGTGCTGCAGTTGCTATTAACTATGGCATATAAGGGGTTAAACCGGCTGCTGCAGTGGCAGCTTGGCTGTATATTACAGTCAGCTCCACCTGTGGATGGTACAGACAGAGTCTGAGACTTCACTATCAGAGTGTACTACAAAGTGCCTGGAAGACTTGCCAAATCTCCTGATGGCCAAAGAGAGTTGGCAAGTGTAATGCGCCAGAGCCCAGCTGATGCATGTAACCAAGCCCCTATTAGGATCTGAGATGACTTAGATCCTAGTGGTTTAACCTTTTAGCTGCCGTGGTCAGTAACGGCTGCAGGATCTAAGTGCGTAGACAGACGGAGGGGGTTTTCTCTATAAGCCCATCCACCCCCCTCCTACCTGCGGTGCAATTGATAAATGCCATTTAGTAGCTCTGCCTTTTCCTGGTCCCCAGTGACCAGCTCCTCATTACTGTTATTTTAGCGTCCTACATGCTCTGACTTTTGGCTTTTTTCACACTTATATGCTTAAAGAATTTCTTGGCGTTTGTCTTGCCGTCCTTGGCTACTTGACTTTCATTTTGTATATTAGCTGATTTGATCACTTTTGTACAAATCTTATTAAGCTCTTTGTAATTTTCAAAGGCTAATACTGACCCATCTGACTTTTATATTTTTTTAAATGCCCTTTTTTATTATTTATTGCGCTTTTAACAGAGGGTAGAAGCCATTTTGGATTTAATTTTAATCGCCTATACTTGTTACCCATAGGAATACATTTTGCTATAAATGTCCCCAGAGTATATTTAAAGCTCTCCCATTTGGCTTCTACATTATTATTTGCGAATAGCTGCTCCCAGTCTGTCCTATATTGCATCCTTCAATAAGGGGAAATTGGCCTTTTTAAAATTAAATGTTTGTGCCCTCCCGCTTTGTTTCTTTTTTCCAGTTTACATTAAAATGAATTATATTGTGGTCACTGTTACCTAGATTTTCAGAAACCGTGATCGCTCCAACAAGTTCTGCTTTGTTAGAAATGACCAGATCCAACAGAGCATCACTTCTAGTGGGATCCGCCACAAACTGCCCCATAAAATTATCCTCTAACAGATTGAGGAACTTCCTCCCCTTTGCAGTTGACCCAAGTCAATGTCTGGGTAATTAAAGTCTCCTATTATTACCACAGTACCCGCCTGTGCTGCCTGCACCATTTGATTATGCACCTGTTCTTCGATCTCCTCAGTGATGTTCGGGGGTCTATAGCTTACGCCAAAATAATTTTTTCTGCATTATTCCCTCGTGTTTCCACATCTTCACCATCTCCACCCTCTATTGCCTCTTTCACATTTGCCTTCATATCACTCCTTACATACAGACACACTCCTCGTCCCTTCCTGTTTGCTCTATCCTTCCTAAATAGATTAAAACCTTGAAGGTTGACAGCACAATCATGTGAGGAGTCCAGCCATGTTTCAGCAACAACAATCACATCAATCTGCTCCTCTAGAACTAGTGCCTCAAGCTCCCCTATTTTTCTTGCTAGACTTCTGGCATTTGTGAATAGACATTTTAAGTTCCCTTCCGTCAACTGTCTGGGATTATATCTAACACGTTTATTAGACGGCATGGAATCATACATTACCTGTTCAGTAGACAGCATGGGATTAAATGTTACCCTTTCAGATGACTGCATGGAATTATACATCTCTCCTTCGGTACATGGCATGGGATTATACATTACACCTTTAGTAGACCGCGTGGGATTATATATTACACAGTTAGTAGATGGCATGAAATTGCATGAGATATTGTGGGCACCTATATCTTCACTGCTGGTTTGCAACACATGGCTCTCCTTATTCACTGGTCTAGTCCACCTCCCCCAGTCCACTTCTCCACCCACGGATACAGTCTTCCCCCTGTATAACCTATCTTCCCCTTGTATTTTCTTGATTGTCCTCCCTCCTCATCCCTAGTTTAAATACTCCTGCACCCCTTCTAGAACTTTCTCCCCCAGGACAGCAGACCTCCTTCCATTCAGGTGCTATTTATCTGTAGAAAACAGATTGTACCCCAATGAAAAGTCAGCCCAGTGCTCTAAGAACCCATACTCTACTGTCCTACACCAAGACTTAAATGCATTTAACTCCCTGAGAACCCCTGTGTTTCCTGAGTAGTGCATGGCACAGACAGTAATCCAGAGAACACAACCTAGAGTCCTTCCCTTCAGCTTTGAGTCTAGTTCTTTAAAACTATTCTTTAGGATCCTCCACATACTGTGTATTCTGTCATTGGTTCCAACATGGACCACGACAGCTGGGTCATCGCCAGCCCCTCAACCCCCCCCCCCCCCTCCCTCAGTAATTTATCCAACTATGATATAAAACATTTTACTACGTCAGGGCAGATTAATCTCACTTCAGCTGCTACTTGTCTCTATATAGTGTAAAAGGTAATGACGCAGTGATTACTCTATTCTCTCCATAGAATTAGATAAGAATATACTGGAGCAGACACAGTACATGAAAGGAAAATAGGGTGAATGTTTTCTGCACTGGGGAGGAGGTTTTCTTCACAACTGTCTGGGTGTAGGTCATTACACATTACCACAGTCTGAAAGAAGAACCATAAATCAATCTTTTCACTGCACCGATCACAGAGAAGTCAGGGACAAACCAGGAAGTTTGAAAAAACTGAGATTCTTGGTCCGCATGTTTTTGGCCAAAAAATTCTCAAGCCACCCCCGGCTTACAACGGGATCTCAGTTGGGTGGTCCTACTCTATATTATCTCTCACCTGGGTCAACTTCAGACCTCTCACTGTGCCAAACGGCCTCCAACCAGGAAGTTTTGCACCTAGAGGAACTTTAACAAATTATAAATAAAATAAAAAGAAATCAAAGAAAAGCTTTATATTGCTTGTAAATACAGTATGTGGGAAAAAATGATGATGGTAGTTTTGATGGTATTTTTCATTTAATGCCAGGTTCAATGCCCAGAACCACTTTGGGCCAGGCTGAACCAAACTAAATTTGATGTGGGGCATCCCTTTTGGTGTGAGGTCAGTGGCCCAAAGTCATTTAACCCCTTAAAAACACCAGTTAATTATTCTAATCAGTAAAAAATGCCAATTTTAATACGAGTTTTAATGCCCAGAACCACTTTTGACTAGGCTGAACTATATTGAATTAGATGAGGGGCATCCCACTTATTATGGCAGTGTGAGATCAGTGGTCCAAAGTCCTTTTAACCCTTTGAATGTTAGTTTTAGGTTTCTGCTTTAATGGCCATTTTATGCCAGCTGTTAGTGTTTTCCAAGCTGGTTTCAATTTGGTCCACATCACTGTAAGGACTTGTTCACACAGTGTTTTTGGATCCGAAAATCGTATCCAAAAACGCAGCGGCAATTGGACCCTAAATGGATCCAACGCGGATGCGTGTTGGACGCAGCAGGATTGCACCCTATAGTTTATTATAAGGCTCCTGCTGCATCTTTCGGACCAAGAATTGACATGTCAATTCCTGGAACGGATCCGAAAGATGCATCCAAAAAATTAAGGGGTGATTAACTCCTTAATTATCACGACTGATAGGTCGCAATAACTAAGGGAGGTGCAGGAGGAGTGATCGCCTCCTGCGTCTGTCGGCGGCATGAACTGCACAGAAGGTAAAGATTGTCTTCCGGGCTGTCTGTGACGTCACCTTGCGCGGCCATGCCCTGTGGGCATGGCCCAGCATCGTGACTGACAGTTGCAATAGGAACCAGTACACAGAAACAAGCTGTGCATTGATTCCTATTGAATGAGCGATCTAAAGATCACGCATTCAAATCCCCTATGGGGAAAAGTAAAAAAAAAAAAATGTGTAAAACACCAAAAAGAAAATAAAAACACATACACCACCCTTTTCCCCTTTGGGATGCTTTCACACAGTGCGTTTTCTGGTGCGTTTTTGATGCATTTTTTTCAATGCGTTTTTTGTGCAGGAAGGCACAGCAATTAATGCTGTACATTGCTGCACAAAAAACGCATTGAAAAAAAACGCACCGTGTGAAAGCACCCTTACAAACGCCGATTGCCCCCAAAAAGATCAAAAATAATGTAACCATATTTGATATCGCCACATGCGACCTGCCCTATAAATCTGTCATGCTAATAAACCCATACACTGAACGTCGTAAAAAAAAAAAAAAAAAAATCACATTAAGATTTTTGTTCATCCCGCAGCACATAAAATAGAAAAACAAGCGATCAAAAATTACTATAAACGCCAAAGTTGTAACAATTAAACGTCAGTTCATCCCGCAAAAAAAAGTCCTTACACGTTATGGCTCTCAGAAGATAGCGATGCATAAATATTGTTTTACACACTAAAAACACTTTTTTTTTTTTTTTTAAAGTGCTTCAACAAAAAAAAAAACTATATAAACAGGATATCGCCGCAATCTTATCGACCTAAAGAGTAAAGCTAACTTATCACGAATGCTGCACGGTGAGCGCTGCTAAAAATAAAAAACACTACTAGGATTGCAGAATTTTCTTCACCCTGCCTTCCAAAAAACGGATTTAAAACTGAACAAAAAGTCTTGTCCTCCAAGAAATGATACTAATAAAAACGTCAACTCGTCCCGCAAAAAACAAGCCCCTACACAGTTCCGTACACAGAAAAATTAAGAAGTTATGACACTCAGACTATGGTGATGCAAAAACTTGTTTTCCTGTTTTGAATAAAAGTTTTTTTGTTTTTTGTATAAAAGCAGTAAAACATAAAAAATATACAAATTGGGTATCGCTGTAATTGTATCGACCTCCTGAGTAAAACTAGTATGTCACATATACTGTACAGTGACTGCTATAAAAAATAAACTACCAAAATTGCTGTATTTTGTTCAAAACATCTAACAAAAACCTTAACAAAAAGCGTCCCTTAATAAAAAGCGTCATATGCACCCCATAATGGTACCAATAAAAACATCAACTCATCCCGCAAAAAACAAGCCCATACACAGCTCTGCACACAGCAAAATAAAAAAAAGTTATGGCTGTCAGAATAGGACAACATAAAAAAAGCAGTTTTTATAGACCTATTTCTATTGTGTAAAAGTAATAAAACAGAAAAAATATATAAAATCTATATCATTGTAATTGTACCGACCCCCATAGTAAAGTTATCCTGTCATTTACACTGCACGGTGAAAACTTTAAAACTGAAACCCAAAAAACAATGACCGCCCCATTTTCATGGCCCAATGCTAAAAAAAAACAAACTATGCAACACCTGTGTCCCTAAAATGAACAGTACACCCCTAGATGAGATCCATAAGGGGTGTTGAATCCAAAATGGGGTGACTTCTGGAAGGTTTCACCTGTTCTGCTACTTTGGGGGCTTTGTAAATGCGACATGACCCCACCAAATAGCGCTCCATCCCTTGTACGCCCTGCCATGCACCCAAACAGCAGTTTACACCCACATGTAAGGTATTGTCAAACTTGGAAGAAATTGCTTAACAAGATTTTGGGGATTCTTTTTTTCCAGGATTCCTTGTAAATATGAAACATTTTAAGCTAAAATTGCAGATTGTTGGAAAAAAATACATTTTTAATTTTCACAGCCTAATGCTAAAACAAATTTGTGACTCACCTGTGGGATCGATATACTCACTGCACCCCTAGATATATTCCTTAAGGGGTTTAGTTTCCAATATGGGGTCTTTTTAGGGGAGTTTATTAAGTTTTAGGGGGGGAGGAGGGGCGCTAACAAATGACATGTCAATTCTCTCCCCACGATTACAATACGATCGTATTGTACGTGCAGGGAGACGCTGCGTAATCCATAGCACTCTGAGAGATGTGAATTACTGTAATTACGCCGCGCAATATGCGGTGAAATGTGCGCCAAAATACGCGGCAAAATAAGCCGTGTGAACATGCCTTAAGGGTATGTGCACACTGCGCATTGAATATGCTTTTACAATACGTAAAACGTATCCAAATACATAAAGTGTGGTACGTATTTGGATACATTTTATAGACTGCAAAAATGTATCATATTGCTTCTATTGGCTTTTAAATGCATACAGTGGATCAAGTGACATGTCACTTCTTTGTTCGGATCCGTAAAACACAATACAATAATGTATGTAAAATACGGATCGTCTGACCGCCAATATGCATTTTACATTGAAATCAATGAAAACTAAATGGAATGTTATTAAATACATATTTGGGTACCTAATTCATACCCAAATATGTATTTCACAAACGCTATGTGAACATCCCTAAAAAGGCATCCGATTTTTTTTTTTTTTTATTTTTTTTTTTCTCCAGAAGCGGTTTTGGTGTGGTTTTTAAAGGTTTGGTCACACCTAGCTTCCCATTAACATCTGTTTAATTAGCAAGAAAAAAACGAAGAAAAGTATCAAACCATAACTGAATCAACATATATATATATATATATTATATTATAATTTATATATATATATGTATATATATATATATATATATATATATATATATATATATATATAGATAGATAGATAGATTAATTCCTAAACCATACAGTAGGTTATATCATTATGGCAATGTTGAATATCAATGTTTTCAACACTGTAGCAGAAAAGAATTTGTTTATCCGCCACTCACTCACTTCTGCTGTATGGAGGCTCCTCAACCTCTGGTTCAAAGCTCATATGTAATACAAGCAGATTCAAATGTTGCAAAAGTTACCAAACATTTATTAAAAGTCCCATAAATACAAGACTCAATCTGTAACATCTCGTTACTTGCGTTTTAGTAGTATTGGCAATCCATAGCAGGTGGCAGGAACATTCAAAAACACGTTTCCAAACTGCGATACTGCGACCGCATAGCCCGGCTACTCCATCTTGAGATGCATACTATTCTGACAGGCGGGCGTGATGCAGGGCGCGCGACGTTTCGGGGGACCTCCCCCTTTCTCAAGCACGCGCTGCTAGCTTACCTTATGCTATTTATAGGTAATCGCAAAGATCTACACTTTGCATTTCCGCAATTGCGGCAGAGTAGAAACTGCTTTAGCCAATGCTATATCAATTTATAAAAAGGCTCTAAGACCCCAACTCTCGTTCATGCCAGCTGGCGCAAGTGTGTTTAATTCATAAATCCATCTTGCTTCATGTTGCAAAAGAATCCTTTCAACTGATTCTCCTTCTCCAACACTAACTTCTTCCAATACAGCCCATCTAAGATCAGACACATTATGATTGCTTTCGAAAAAAATGTCTAGCGAAGCTCGTCTCCCCAAACTTCTTACTACCCTCACTCTGTACTACTGCCTTATTCCTTATTGCCAGTCTAATGTTGCTGCGATGCTCATTGAGCCTGGTTTTTACACTCCTCTTTGTCTGTCCCACATACGCTTTCCCACAAGGGCTCTTCACTATATATATTGCGTTTTTTGTATCGCATGTGAACGCTCCTTTAATGGGTATGTTGCTTCCATTAGTTGGATGTGATATATGTGGGCCTTTCATTATAGCGCTGCAATTCTGACAGTTTGTACAAGGATAAGTCCCCTTTTTTTCTGGATTTAAGAACAACCCTTTTCTGCCTGTTTTCCCTTTTATGTCACTTTTAACTATTTGACTACCTATTGTACGTCACTTACGATATGTAAAGTAGGGAAGATCTTTAAATATTTTTCCAAACCTACTATTGCTCTTCAATATACTCCTATGTTTTTTGATTACTCTTTTTATCATTTCACTATGGGTGTCATAAGTACTTATATATGCAAGAGCTCCCTCTTTATCTTTTTTCTGATGCCTATTACATAAGGCAAAGCGATCTTTTTCACCTATTTCTTGTGCTATCCCTTCCATCTGTATCCTATCATACCCTCTTTCTTCAAATTTGTTAATAATTTTATGACTCTGTTCCTGATACATTTGCTTGGTGGAACAAATTCGCCTTGCTCTTGTAAGTTGGCCTTTCACTATACCATGAAATATTTTAGGCGCATGAAAACTTTTTTTGTGCAGTACGTTATTCCTCTCAGTTGGCTTGGTAAACAGGCTAGTAGAAAACCCATCAGAAAGTCACTGATGGGTTTTCTACTAGCCTTTGCCAAGCCAACTGAGAGGAATAACGTTCTGCACAAAAAAAGTTTTCATGCGCCTAAAATATTTCATGGTATAGTGAAAGGCCAACTTACAAGAGCAAGGCGAATTTGTTCCACCAAGCAAATGTATCAAGAACAGAGTCATAAAATTATTAAAAAATTTGAAGAAAGAGGGTATGATAGGATACAGATGGAAGGGATAGCACAAGAAATAGGTGAAAAGGATCGCTTTGCCTTATGTAATAGGCATCAGAAAAAAGATAAAGAGGGAGCTCTTGCATATATAAGTACTTATGACACCCATAGTGAAATGATAAAAAGAGTAATTAAAAAACATTGGAGTATATTGAAGAGCGATAGTAAGTTTGGAAAAATATTTAAAGATCTTCCCTACTTTACATATCGTAAGGGACGTACAATAGGTAGTCAAATAGTTAAACGTGACATAAAAGGGAAAACAGGCAGAAAAGGGTTGTTCTTAAATCCAGAAAAAAAGGGGACTTACCCTTGTACAAACTGTCAGAATTGCAGCGCTATAATGAAAGGCCCACATACATCACATCCAACTAATGGAAGCAACATACCCATTATAGGAGCGTTCACATGCGATACAAAAAACGCGATATGTATAGTGAAGTGCCCTGGTGGGAAAGCGTATGTGGGACAGACAAAGAGGAGTTTAAAAACCAGGCTCAACGAGCATCGCAGCAATAGTAGACTGGCAATAAGGAATAAGGCAGTAGTACAGAGTGAGGGTAGTAAGAAGTTTGGGGAGACGAGCTTAGCTAGACATTTTTTAGAAAGCAATCATAATGTGTCTGATCTTAGATGGGCTGTATTGGAAGAAGTTAGTGTTGGAGAAGGAGAATTAGTTGAAAGACTTCTTTTGCAACATGAAGCAAGATGGATTTATGAATTAAACACACTTGCGCCAGCTGGCATGAACGAGAGTTGGGGTCTTAGAGCCTTTTTATAAATTGTTATAGCATTGGCTAAAGCAGTTTCTACTCTGCCGCAATTGCGGAAATGCAAAGTGTAGATCTTTGCGCTTACCTATAAATAGCATAAGGTAAGCTAGCAGCGCGTGCTTGAGAAAGGGGGAGGTCCCCCGAAACGTCGCGCGCCCTGCGTCACGCCCGCCTGTCAGAATAGTATGCATCTCAAGATGGAGTAGCCGGGCTATGCGGTCGCAGCATCGCAGTTTGGAAACGTGCTTTTGAATGTTCCTGTCACCTGCTATGGATTGCCAATACTACTAAAACGCAAGTAACGAGATGTTACAGATTGAGTCTTGTATTTATGGGACTTTTAATAAATGTTTGGTAACTTTTGTAACATTTGAATCTGCTTGTATTACATATGAATGTTGAATATCAGCCACACCTCGCCTACAAAATGAATTGAGACACCATTTCCAAATTTTACAAACTTTATTAAAATGATTCACATATATTTCAATTTCTTATGATAATGTAAAGATGGGACAGGTGCAGGTGGTAGGCATGGACAATGAGAGAGGTAGTGGTGTGGTGCACCGGTGCTTCAATAAAACAAACTGCACCCCTCTCCCCTCCCCACCCTGCGCTGGCCAGCGCGTACGTCTTAAACACTCGGCGTATTACGGCTCGTACAGTACACACCGCAATACTCCGTGTGACAAATACCCTTACTGCGGTAAAGAAAGCATGGTAAAACCCGCTTACGTGACAAACTGTTATAACACAGTGGATATTCTTGTCAGCAAAAGGGGGTTATAAAACAAAGGTAATGGCACATAAATGAAATATTGTTGCTGATACATAAAGTGCATAAGTGCTAATGTCAACAGCAAAAGGTCTTGAGCACAGCATAGAATGCCTACCCATGTTGCACTCCTGTCACAGGGATAGCACGAGCCCTAACCCTGGTTGTAGACTTTATATGGGGGTGGCATCATAGAGAGTCCATGAAGCCCAAACTTTCACCAGATGAAAACATAGTTATCCAAAGTATTTATTCGTCATGACACCCTATTTTCCTCTCTTGCTTCCAGGATCCGAATTAGCAATACCTAAGAGTCCATGTGCAGTTGTACTGAAGTCAGCAACTGCAGCCTTCTACAGTTTTAAAAGAGTAACTGTAGGGAATAGATATGCTCTCAACCAATGTATTACTATCACAAATGTAGGAAATAATACATATAATATTAATACAAAGCATCAACAGTAATAAGATGTAGTCCACTCAGTTACTTGTTCTCCTAATGGTTCCAAGTTTCTTCAAGAGGGGCAATATTGACCTAGTTGGAGTATTAACACATAGGGCCACATGTATGAAAACTGTCTTGGTCTAAGACTGTCCTTGTTGCCCATAGCAATCAATCAGAGCGCCCCTTTCATTTCGTATAGTGTTCTGAAAAAATGAAAGGGGAACTCTGGTTGCTATGGACAACAAAAAGTCTTAGTCCAAGACAGTTGTATGAAAACATGTCCCCTATAGTGAGCATATATGGGACTGATTGTTACTAATGAATTCCTCCTGCTTATCTACCTACAAGTAGAGTGTTTGCACCAAAAAGAGTAACCCCACTTCTCGGAGACTAAACCATCAACCAATACTTATAGCACTCTAAAAAAACAAGATACCTAAAAAAAAAAACGCACCATGTTATAAGGTGATGTATTATAGGGTGGCAGGTACACAGGGTTCATCAGGGAAAATGCAGATGAAGTAACCCACAATACCTCCTAAAATAAGGAGCTTGTCTGTATAAATCGGTTGGGAAGGGGCATATGGAGCCAGACAGGCTTCTCCTTTTAGGAGGCATCTTGCTACATTTCATCCCTATTAATCCTGTAGACTTGCCAATCAAGGAGAAATCATGTCACCCAATGGCAGGCTGTAGTCCTAACATGGAACTTTTATAAAAGGCATTTATCAGGCCCTTGACTGCCATGGCAATCGTTCAGTACACCATGATCTAATCACAGGGGGAAAATTGGGCATAGGAAGGGTGCTCTACACCGCTGATCATTCATTTAGATGCAGCGTCGAAAGAGTTAAACAGCCAAATTCAGCGCTGTCCAGGCTGATAGCAGCAGGTCCCATCTGTAACATTCAGCTGTTACCTGCCACCTAGGGAGCGGGTTCAGCAAGTTTACGTCAACCGTTGGTAAAGTGTTAAAGGGGTCCAATACAAGTGCATAAACCCCAGTAAAATAATACTAAAAAATGGAGACTTTCACTGATATAAGGCACCTTTTTAAACTGATATCTTCTGGTACATATGCTACACCTTTTCATAGCCCCTAACTATCTATCTGAAATATGTAAGTTTTACATGTATGTGCTGTATGAAATAGAGCTGTAAAAAGTGGCAGCTATCATAGGTATACAGATGTCGCAAAGCTTATCTTGACAAGTAACACAATATGATACTGTATCACAGAACTTTCCCAACTATTTCAGTGCCTTGCAATGGGTGATTGTGTCCTGAGCTCAAATAACTAATAAATTATTTCTGCCAAATAATCTTTGCTATAAATGATCATTGGAGGTATTCATCAGAAAGTCTCTGGACAGACATTGTCAGAGACACTGTGAAAAGGGTCCTACTTGTGGATTTTGCTGTAAATTTACTAAGGCTTTTACCCCTACTAAATTTATAGTGTTGAAATCCAATGGAAAGTCTTAACAGAAAGACATATGCTGTGTTTTTTTAAGCAAGCAGGAATGTGGATATAAGGGGCCATTCACACGCAATGAGCGGAGAACAGCCCTCCCCCCTCCCATTGAACAGCACAGATTCCGTCCGGAAACCGGACGGAAGATTGTGCATGTTCAATGTTTTGCCGCCGGTCCGCCGGCGACAAAACAGTCGGGCGGAAAACCGTGCAGTGGGGACTGCTGTACGGGTTTTCAATAGAGCACAATTGTGCTCATTTTCGGCTGGTTTTTCAGGCGGTCTGAAAAACCGGCCGAAAACCCGTGCCGTGGGGACATGCCCTAAGGCTGTCTACACAGCATATGTTAAAATGCCATCCAAAATGAAATTTTCTGACCTTTTCATGGTCTGTTTTCGTATTTGCTGTCAGCCCCATACATTGATGTACAAAAAATCTGACCAAAAACCAGTGCTGTGTAGACATAGCCTAACTATGGACAAGTTTTGATAGGGATGAAATCGGGTCAACATGAGAACGTGTTTTATCAAAAATGAATGTGTTTCAACAATCATGTTTTAAGTGAACCTAACAATCTTTAAATCATTTCATCTTCTAAAATCAACTTATCGAATTTTATATAGAACCTTATTACCTGGAATTGCGCATAGATTTATTCCAGAAGATCTGCCAGATGATCTACATTGTTTCCTCGTAAATATTGCAAATTCAAGTGAGTACATTTTGTATAACCTAAACCTTTAATGGAATATGTTGCCTATTATAATTTAATTGTATTGTTTTTTAACTAATTAAGACCAGATACTTATTCATATGCTTTTCTTATGTTTCTACTTTTTTTTTTTTTTTTTTTTTTTTTTTTATCCCTGTTTTTTGCACATGATGGTGGTCCCCACAACTATTCCTAATCATTTAGAGACTTGGGCCCTCATGTATGAAAAATGCCTAGGTGTAAGACTTTGTTGCCATAGCAACCAATCAGAGCTCCCCTCTCATTTTTTCAGAGCACTTTATGAAATGAAAGGGGAGCTCTGATTGGTTGCTATGGGCAATAAATGTCTTAGACCTTCATACATGAGGCCCTTGGTTTGCAGCAGCCTAACAAACTATAGAAAACAATGGTCTGGAGAGGACTCATTGCTTTCCATGGAAGAGTTTTCTAGGCATGTTGTAGGTGAGCTGTGATCATCAATTATTGTGAATAGCAGCTTTAGTGTTCTTTATGCATTGATGTAACATTTCATGATAATCTTGCCATCTTGACCTCTGAAAATAGATCTTTACAGAATAGAAAATGACCACTTATTTATAGACTCAGTGGCCAGAGTAAAAGCTACAGGTTTTCAGGATGTTTATTTTTTTTTTTTAAATCTAGTGACATTGAAAAAAAAAAAAAAGTAAAATTTTGATTTAACCCATCACCGCTCCAGCAAGCTTTGATCTTTAGGACAGAGCCTCAAAGCCAATTTATATTTAGTTTTTTGCGGTGGGGAAACTTAAACTCTATCAGTTCTCTATCTGTTAAACACTAAAACATAACTTTTATTTTTATAAAAACCCCTTAACCTTTATACCCTATTTAAAAACCTGATCTCTAACCTCATCATTTAACCTTTTTGCTTCTGAAAGAGGGAATAACTCCCTTTCTATTGTCAAGTTGGTGGAGCACCACCTATTAACAGGAGAGCCTTTAATCTTAGCAAATTATTAACTCCAGTAAGGGATCCAACCCTACCACATGGGCAGTGGTCCCCAATCTCATGGACACAGAACAAATAAGGCCCCTTGTGACACCCCTGCAGCAGTGACACTTGTGGGACAGAGGTGAGAAAAATTCCAAAATTTAAAACGTCTTTTCTGACCTCGCCGACATGTTTCGCCAGCTAACCTGGCTTCATCAAGGCTTAGAGGTCGATACACATGTGGCTGAGCTCAACTTCCTTTTATATCTTGTTAGGTAAACACCCCATACAGGTGCTCACCAATTAGCCATCAGAGAATCCACATAAAACCCACTCCCCCTTCCGCTTTCCTGCACGCACACTCATAACATGTCCTGCCAAAGCTGCCACCACGCTCCCACGAGCCAACCAACCCCAGACAAATTCGCCATCTCCAGAACGGGCCCGCGCCCCATCCCACCACACCACCCGTGCCAACGCACTGCACCAACAGACACCCCAGCCCTGACCGCGATGGGCCTTCATCTCATTTCTCTCATATTATTGCAACTGCGTGGCTTACCTAGAATGAACTAAGCAGAAAAGGTGTCACTAACACAGCACACTACAAACTTTATCAACTCCACCAGACTTGACAATAGAAAGGGAGTTATTCCCTCTTTCAGAAGCAAAAAGGGTTAAATGGTGAGGTTAGAGATCAGGTTTTTAAATAGTGTGTATAAAGGTTAAGAGTTATATATAATAAAAGTTATGTTTTAGTGTTTAACAGAGAACTGATAGAGTTTAAGTTTGCCTTCGGCAAAAAAGTAAATATAGTGATCAAAAGTCACTCTCTGTTCTCTTGCAAAATTCCCAATTTTTTGGGATTATGTAAAAGTTTGAACAGGAATGTTCAATGGGGAAACTGGGGGAAGGGGGGGGTTTTTTGATAGAAAAATTAATTTGGTATTTTTTACGGGGAAGCTAATGTAGTATTTTCTAATCAACAATTCTTAAAATGAAATAACACCCTATTACCCTTTCAGAAATTAAAATAAAATTGCAAAAACAATTCGGGCAGGCTGGGAAGAGCTGTTAGAGAAATATCAAAAAAACAATTTGTGTATGGGTTTACGGATTAGCTTGAGCCCAAAATAAATTTAGGGGGACCGTATTTTTCTAAAAGGGGGGAAAAAAAATGCTAACTGAATGGCTTGATTGATGAAATATCTGTCAGATATGAGAGAATTTATTCAATAAATTAAGTGAACAACTAAATCGGGGGATAGTGGAGATTAATAACTTTCGGGGCCCCTCCAGATTTCCCTGAATTATAACAAAAATTACAAAGAAATATAGAATCTCTGAGAGAAGAAATTAAAGAAAGGAAACAACAAATATCTGAGGGATCGAAAAGACTTTGACGACAATCAGGTTTATATTTGGAAAAATAGTAGATTTACCTACAAACGTAATCTATATTCAGATTTGTCAGATTCAGAGACTTCTGCTGTAGAAAAATCCTTCACAGGTTCTATTAATAGTTATACGCAGAGGAAGAAAACTGTTTTTTCTCTGTCCCTTCCTCCAACCAGAGGTTGGACAAATAAGAAAACACGCAAAAAATCTTCTACTCAAACAGTACAAGATCAGAATCCTCAGAGATGTCAATCAGGAGAAGGATCAGTGGGATCAAAACATTGTCCTCTTCTGCATCCTGTGGGGTGGTGGCCCATGGTGTGGGGAGCACAGGCAATGATTTCAAATGGCAATACAAATACTCCACCCGTGGCAGGAAATGGACAGGTTATGAACACAGTGCAAACTCAATCTCAGACGCAAATGCATCCACTTTTTTAGAACCACCAGGGATTCTCTTGAGGGGGTCGAGAGAAGGGGAATCATCAGAAATAACAAAGGATGGGAGCACTACAAATGATTAACTTATCCTCTCATTGATTAACGGAAAATCAAAAACAGGTGTTGTCATATGGTCTACGTTCACTCCCATGCCCAAATTTAATGAATTTGTATGGGTAAAGATATTAATTCTTTTGCTAGAAAGTTGGCTTTGCAAAAAATATTTATAAAATGAAAAGTAATTATGAACAAACCTTTAGGAAACTAGAGGAGAAAACATTGGGTGATCTTGAACAATTGCAGGTTGAAGGTGAAGGAGACCCCAATTTAGTTTTCCCCTTTAAAATTTGAACCAAAAAAAA